>PVKC010007043.1:0-30151 GCA_004027635.1 Crocidura indochinensis | reverse complement strand
ACCAGAATATAAAGACTTCAGACAGATTGCGACAACTACTTATCCAATACCATTTGATTAGGTTTTCATATTTCATATAGATATAAAGCACTGGTAGAGTTTGCTGCGAAAAACTTTCTAACCTCACCAGAATATGGGGAGAAAGAGATGAACAGAAACTTCCTCAAAGAAAAATATGCAACCGGCCAAAAGAAATAGTAAAAATGTTCCACATCATTAATATAATCTTGGAGATGCAAATCAAAACAATAAGATATCATCTTCCACCATTGAAGGACACATCAGAAAGGACAAAAACAAACCTTGCTCACTCATTTGTGAAAAAAAAAAGGACTCTCATCCACTGCTGGGATAGTAAACAGGTATAGCCTTTTTTAGTAATATAAAAATTCATAAAAAGGCTAGAAATTGAGCTTCTATATAAGCCATAAATACAGCTCCTGGGAATATATATTATGTACTCAATAACACAATGCAGAAAAGACATGTACGACAATGTTAATTGCTGCATTAATCATAATAACCAGATATTGCAAACTACCCAAGTGCCAAGAACAGGTTAGTGGAAAATAAAGTGTTAAATCAGTGCAATAGAATACTATGCAACCATTAGGAAATTTAAGTTATGAAATATATGTATACATGGATGAATATGGAAAATATTATGCTGAGTCAAACGAGTCAGGTTTCTAAGTTAGATATAGAATGATCTCACTTATTTACGGAATACTAAGCATATATATCCATATATATAATATAGGACACTCAAGGGCAATAGAGAGGAGGGCAGAGAGAATTAATCTCATAGAATTTAGTGAAGACTTCAATTAGAACAGAGAAGAGACCACTATAACAATAAAAGTTAGAAATGACCCAACTATCTGGAACTGGGCAGTAAAAGGAGGTAAACTGACGTGAATGATACCCCTTAATTAATAATATTGTAAACCACAGTGCCTAAAAGAAAAAAGAAAAAGCGAGAGAGAAAATGAAAATACAGCCATAAAGACAGGTAGGAGGAATATTGATCAAATTTAGATATTAATAATTGCATTAAAATTCTCATGATTTTAAAATAAGGTTTATTATATAATCATGTCATTAACCTTATAATATTTTATATCTAAATATGTATAATATATTTATGTATTGGAAAAGTTTTATATGAAATTATCATTGCTTAGATCCAATTTTTGACATATAGAGCATATAAAAATTGAGAATAGATTTATAGGACAATATTCATCTATAATGGTTAGATGATGGCCAGAGTGATATTACAGTAGGTAAGGTACTTGCCTAGCATGCAGGCAACTTGTATTTGTCCCAAGCATTCCATATGTTTTTCTGAACCCTGACGTCATGCTGAGTACAAAGTCAGGTGGATTGCCTGAGCATGTCTGAGTGTCACTCTAAAAAAAACAAAACAAAACAAAACAAAACAAAATAAATGATCAGATAGCACTTTTTGAACTCTAAGTAAACCTTATAAAATCCCCAAAATTAACAAATTTAACAAACACCATAGTGAAATACTGATATGCTTTATATAAATATATAGAGTGATATTGACAATTTATATAGACAAACTTTTCAACAAACTGTTGAAAGACAAAATTTGTAAATAAAAAAAATTTAGTATGTAAAATAGCCATAATAAGATAAAAGGATAGATCCCCATAAAATGAATTATGGAATTTATTCAAGACCTTCTATTTGTAAAACTGTAGTGTCACTGGTTCTATATTCTTCATTAGGTCATGTAAATGCCACTTTTTTAGATATTATTTAAAATTTTAAAATGCCTAATTTCCTTAAACTCTGTATGCAATAATGCCTTATCTGGATCTGGGTATGAGACAATACTTGAGAAACATAAAGTATTCAAAAATTCAGTGAGAATGCAAATATTGCTAGTATATTATATTATTAATTATTTTAAATGATGCTATTGAGTCAGATTACCATAATATTACCTAGATTACTTTTTCAGATAATTAGAGGCTGTTATTATTATTGAAATCTGCTATGAAAGAGTTGACAATAAAAACATGCTTCAGTATTTAGAGAATAAAAATGTAATAATCTAGAAACAACACAAATTGCATTTATTTTTATTTTGGCATCTACATTAAAATACTATTAATAAAAATATTTCAGTAATATACTGCTGCTATCCCTCACCAACAAACAGATGGTCACTCTCAAACCACCATTGTTTCTAGGTCTCATTATATATTCTATAATTTTTCAGTTTCAATAATTCTGTAGGCTGCAGTTACGGGCCTCTTATCATTGGCCATTATATATTTACTTTATATTGTTCAAAATATTCAGCATATACAAGAAATAATTTAGTATATGTTTATATCCCTTTGATTCTCTTTTCTCAGCATGATACCCTTCCAGTTTCATCCAAAATTTACTAGCCCAGAGGATTTCATATTTTTATACATGATCAGTTATTCAGTATGAATACCTATCCACAGCTTTTTAATCCACTCATCTGTGGCAAGTCCATATACAGACAGATATACAAAAGTAAAATAAATAAATAATCCATTTATAGTTAAGCATTATCAAATAAAATATATAAAATCAATTTTAGAAAGGAAATAAAAAAGCTATCAGGTACATTAAAATATGTAGAAGAAGGCACATGGAAATATGAACACATTTTTCTATTCATGGATTGGAAGACTTAACACTGTTTAAAATACCATCCTACTCAAAGCACTATTTTCATAAAAATCCCCATTTTTTTAAGAAAACAGACCAATTGATATTTATATGGGTGAGCATTAAAAGTCCTGCAATAAATAAATTGGTTATAAAATTAGAAATATAAAATGCTTTCCTAAGTCCATAGCAAGAGTAGTAACTTTTGAACATTTCTGAATATAGTCTAAAATACAAATAAACAATGAAATGCTATTTATTATTCTCTAATAAAAGAAGTCAATAAAGATAGATATTGAACAGTGGGAAAATTTCCTGTCTGAAAAGAAACTTACCTGGGTTCAATCCACAACACTACATATGATGTCCTGAGCCCTGTCATGTGAGATTCTAATCATAAAGCAAAGAATAAACCCTGAGCATAGCTGAGTTTAAAACCCAAACCAAAAAAAACTTAAAAATTAAATATAAAATGATCAATAATATTTCCTTTAATATGGGCAAAATTTTGAGAATAAGAATGTGAAGCAAATAAAGCATACTGATATTGGGCCAGAGAGTTAGTCCAGTGGATAGGACTCTTGTCTTCTACCCAGCCAAAATAATTGTTTTTGATTCGCATAATTCTGTATGTTGCCCTGAAACCTTATAGGTACGATTTCTAAATACAGAGTGAGGATTAACTCCTGAATACTGCCACGTGTGGACCAAAATCCAAAAATATTTACATGATGACTACTATTTTTATCTATAGTACTTTTCTATTTCATTGTAGTGATTGCAATTTTTATGTAATTTATTATTAAGTGTACATTAGTCATTAAGTAAATTGTTGCTATATATTGTCTACATTAAATAACCAAAATTATGTCCTTTGACCTAACAAATTTAATTATGTCATAGAATAGTCATTATTATTGAAGTTTTGATGAGTAAGCTGGTTGAAAATGTCTGTCAAATCAAAATCCATAGAAATAACCTTTCTGTGACACATGTAAAATTGCAGTACTGGATTTGGGTCCTGAATATTGACATGTACAGCATGCATTTTCACCATCTCATTATTTTGACATGATTCCTGAGATATTTGGAATATACCCACAATAAAATGAGTTGTGAATATTAGCAAATATATGCATCCAAACACAAAGTGTAGAAAACTTCCCTGAACCCTAATAATCTGAGAATTCTCACCTTGAAACTGTAGCAAATGAACTGGCAGAATGATATTGCTATTTTTAGAGCCACTGTACGGAAACTTTTTACTATCAGCATAATTCAAAAGTTTTAAAATCTTGGGAGAGTGGGTTTGTTTGCTAGGATAAAGACAACAATGCTATTGAATGTTCAGTGAGAACAAACTTTAAGATTCTGACCCAAGGGGCCCGGGAGATAGCATGGAGGTAAGGCGTTTGCCTTTCATGCAAAAGGTCATCGGTTCCAATCCCGGTGCCCCATATGGTCCCCCGTGCCTGCCAGGAGCAATTTCTGAGCATGGAGCCAGGAGTAACCCCTGAGCGCTGCTGGGTGTGACCCAAAATCCTAAATAAATAAATAAATAAATAAGAAACAAAAAACCAAAAAAAAACCCCACAAACATTTGAACAAATAGGAAGTTCTTTAGAGAAAATAATGAGATTTTTATAGTGGGGGTTTTGATTTTTGGATCATGCCTTACTTCTGGCTCTGTGCTTGTGGGTGCTTGAGGGTCAACAAGGATTGACCAGGGGCCCGGGAGATAGCATGGAGGTAAGGCGTTTGCCTTTCATGCAAAAGGTCATCGGTTCGAATCCCGTTGCCCCATATGGCCCCCCGTGCCTGCCAGGAGCAATTTCTGAGCATGGAGCCAGGAGTAACCTCTGAGCACTGCCGGGTGTGACCCAAAAATGAAAAAAAAAAAAAAAAAAGATTCTGACCCAAGAATTTAGTTAACTAAGTTAGGATCTAATGGAAGTTATTGACACTTCGGTGGTGGGTATCGTGTGGAAATACTTTAACCGTAAACATTAGATATATAAATTATTTTAAAATAATGTTAACTTAATAAAATTTGTTTATAGGATTTGTGGCCAGTCTACATGAGTAAGATGTAGCTGACCTGACTTAGATACCTGGCATGCCATATAGTTCTCTAACACAACCAGAAATAATTCCTGAGTGAAGAGTTAATCCTAGTCATCACAGAGTGTGAACCAAAGATCCCTCAAAATTACTAATCATAAGAGGAAAGTATAATTAATTCCAATGGATAAAGTTTTAGCATTGAGTCATATTTAAAAATCTTACAAATCAATATAAAAGACAAGGGCCGGTGAGGTGGCTCTAGAAGTAAGGTGCTTGCCTTGCAAGCGCTAGTCAAGGAAGGACCATGGTTTGATCCCCTGGCTTCACATATGGTCCCCCAAGCCAGGGGCAATTTCTGAGCGCTTAGTCAGCAGTAACCCCTAGCATCAAACAGGTGTGGCTAAAAAAAACAAAAACAAAAACATATAAAAGACTAAATGAGCAAAGAAATTGGAAATATGTTATACATATATTATATGTAATACAAATCTCAAAAAAGATGTTATAAAGCTGTAAGTTTTACTAAAATCAGACAAATTAAAAGCAAATGAGATAAATTTTATAAGTACTAAATTGTCAAATTAATAAAATATGATATTATGCAATTATGTAGAAAATGAGAGGCAATTGTGAAATTTTATAATTGATTTTATCAGACTGTATTTCAAAATTACACATGTGCATTCTCCATGATTCAACTATTTAAAACTTCTATTTATGTATTAAAATTTTTTTGCATAACGATACTTTGAGTCAAAAATGGTGATAATTTAATTTATAATTTAAATTTACAATTTAAATCTACTATTTAATTACAACAAAAAGGAAAGAACCCAAATTTTATTAATAGGATAGTAAAAGTAATAATGATAATCACAACATGTAATTTCATAATAAATTGAAAATGGATATATGCAGTGATAAAGGAAATAATATGACTATATTTGATAAAATATTATTTTGATATGAAATTTAAACATACACTAAAAAATATAACAGAACAGGATAAATAAAATGATATGTAACAGGCCCAGAACTAATGGATAAGATTCTTCACTTTCCTCTGTCCAAAAGGAATTAATTCCTGGAACTTCATTTAGTTCCATGAAAGATTCCAGGAATTTTTCCTTAGTGCAGAGCTAGGAGTAAGCCCTGAACTTTGCCAGGTTTAGCCCTCAGCAAACAGAAACAAAAATTTAGATATGTCAAAATGAAAGAAATAAAAGAATTCTAAGGAAAGATCAATGATTTTTGAATAGTAGTTTATTTCAGTGGAGATGAAGAGCAATTCAAGTAGGTAGATATATAAATCAGTGAATAAATAGAAGATGCAATTGCGTTGATACTATTTAACATTTTATAAAACATGATATGAAACATTGTTTATAACAAAACATGATATGAAAACTTTGCAAATTGGTCATTTTCTTTATGAAATGTAGTATTATGTGAAATTCACAATTATATTTTAGCAAGGTAATAATAATAATAAAAATATTACTTGTAACTTTTTCACAAGCTAAAAACACTCCCCATCTAGGTCTCTAAAATATTTTATTTAGGATACTTTTTTTTGGCGGGGGGGGGGTCAGACCCAGCAGTGCTCAGGGGTTACTCCTGGATCTGTGCTCAGAAATTGCTCCTGGCAGGCACGGGGGACCATATGGGGCACAGGGATTCGAACCAATGACCTTCTGCATGAAAGGCAAACGCCTTACCTCCATGCTATCTCCCGGGTCCCTATTTAGGATACATTTAAAATTAATTTTTCTTTAATTAATTTCTAACAGCCTTACTGACTATTAAATGAACAATTGCCACCATTTCCTCAGAAATAATATATAGACACATTATTAGATCTTTAATTCATAAAAGAATATGAGTACATGTATTTATGCAGCATAGAAATGTAGAAAGCCACAAATTTTACATTAATAGTCGAATTACTGTACTCAACTATCTTTTAAGTTTCTATTGGGCTGTAATTGACATTTTGTATACCTTTTACTTAGTGCAAGAAATGAGGAACGGTATTCAATTTATAAAATAATAAAAAAAATGGCTTATGTTTCCACAACATATATACCACAAATCTTTCCTGCAATTCCTGACAATTTTCTAGAAACCAGTTGACTAGCATTGACTGCTTCATCCAATCTAAGATCATCCTATTTAAGTTAACCCATTAATGATTGGTTAGCTTTCTCTCCAAAACATACTTTTTTCTGGGTTGAGAGATAACACAGTGGTAGGGCAATTGCCTTGCACGCAGCAGATCCAGGACAGTCTGGTTTTGATCCCCAGCGTCCCATATGGTCCCCAAAGCCAGGAGTGATTTCTGAGCACATAGTCAGAAATCAAAAAATATACTTTTCTCTCAGACACCTTTTCACTATGAAATAAATTATAGTCTTTCATGTAAATTAGTCTAATATGATTATTTATATTTACAATTTAAGTACAAAGTATTTTACTATCAGAAGTATGTGATAAGACAGGCATTACTGAATTAACCACAGTGAAAATATCTCTATACATTGAAAGATACTTTGTAAGAATACTTCAGGTTAAAAATTTTGTGATCCATGCAATAGTTTCAGCAATGTGAAGAAGATGGGAGAAATCTCTATCTTAGTCTTTTATCCATGCTGCCTGCAATTGCTTCATGCATAAATGAAGCAGTGTCTGGGTAAAATATTCCATTCCCAATCAATGGCTAGCATTGCATTTCTCTCAATATATTTCTTACTATACTTCAATTATATTTTCTTAGAAAATTGTGCATGCATTTGATTAATACCCATGGGTTTCCAAAATCCTGAGCGGCCAAATTACTGAAAGGACTCTCATGAGAGTGATGTATGAAAATCCACCTGAAACAAAAAGCAAACACAATGGCAAAGCTGTATTGAATCGCACCAATTCCAAGGAGGGAAGGAAATAATCCAAAAGGCTTTAACAACACCAAACAACTCTGTGATGCAGATATTTAATGAGCTTAAAGAAACAATGATATAAGAACAAGAAGGTATGTGAGTAGAAGTGAGAAATCTAATAGAAGTCATATTGCTGAGGAAAATGTTAGGTGCCTACAGGGAATGAACCTGATCTGTCTCCTGCATGCAAAGCATCTGTTAAAGCTTTTTAAGCCATCACCTAGGGTCACTGAGTCTTAATGTTATAAATTATTTATTGCACTGATACTGCATATTATTTAAAACACCCATGTAGCTGTACATATTAAGCATTAAAATTTAAATTGAACTCAAAATTCTGAATATTTCTCTGTGATATAAAAAGATAAATAGTCATAATATAAATAAATCTGTACAAAATTCTTAGAACACTATAATCATGACAGGAAACCAGGGATAAAAGAACACATATTTTATGATCTACCTATATGAATATACCAGAAAAGACAAATCTACACACAAATGAAGGAGTGTCCGTTACAAAGGAGAGGGATGGGAATGAATAGTGATTGAATAGAGACACAATTTTTTTTTCTAGAAATAGGAATGTTTTGGTGATATATGATAATGACTTTAGCATTCCATAAGCATAGTCAAATAATATTTAATAGGAAACTTTTACATTAATTAATTTGAAATAAAAATTAGAAAACATTACTTGTAGTTTTAAAGTAATATAGTATAGCATAAAATACATATTTTTATGACCAATTTCCTGTAGAATGTTCAACTGTTTCACTTCTCTTTATCTTACTATTCTATCTACAAAATGAAAATAATAGCTCAAATAAAGTCAAGGAAGATTATGTAAATAAAACATATTACATCTTTTCTGGGAAATATTAATATAAAAATACCGAGTTTTAATATTGTTACTCTTGTTGCTATTGCTGAAGTATTGCTTACAGAAAAAAAGACAACAGTACCTTATTAAAATTTGACCAATTTTTGAATTATTTATTACTTTCTAAAATTTCTTTGTGAATGTGTTTGAGGCAAAGGATCCATTAGAAATAAGAGTGCCGAGGCTTTGTTTTAAAATTTTTGTTTCTCTTGGGCTTACTGGCGCTAAAGTTAATTTCAACATTGGCAATAAACAACTCCAACATGAGAGCTATTAAGCTATAATCATTTTAAGAAAGCTTCCCCATGACTGAGTCTATGGTGCCAAAAACTCATTGAAAAGGCTGAAAATGCAAGTACTCTAAAAGTGTAACGGAGCCCCATGGATTAATGAGATATGCCAATGCAATTCAAAGAAGCAAACATTCATGTTCTATTTTATGCATGTGGCTTTATTAAGTATTCCATTAAAACTGCAAGCAAGTTATTAGACATTATTTGTCTCTAAATGCACACATTCCTAAATTTAAAATGAAGACATACGCAGTGGTGAAGTCTCACCATTTTCAAAGCTGAAGAAAGGATATCCTTTCCCTTTATGCTTCCCCTGTTGTTTCTCTTATAAAAACCAAGAGATATTTGAACTATAGACACTAAATTGATTCAGATATGGTAATGCTGCATTTCAATACATTTTATCTTTTGTGCACTGAGAAATATTAAAACTCAAACACTTCTAACACTTTTTTCCCTTCTCCCACAATGATACTTGAAACTATTTTGTGTTTCTAGGCTAAGTGACGCAGTGACTGCTTAGTATCTTAGCCTGAGGCTGTAAATGCTCCTCATTCTCCAATTTTATCCTTCAAAATTGTTCACACTGTCTCAGTACTCTCGTTAGAAATAGCTCTACCTCTAACATTCAGACTCAAATATGAAAATACCCCAAGAATTAGTAATCTTTAAGGTATTATATAGTGTATTTTCTGTGACAATTTCTTTGACATAAATTATATAGACATTTTATTTTGATTTAAAAGCAAACTCCTTTGCTAGTCTTTTGTGAAGAGTATAATAGTCTGAATTCAAATCCCAGACAGTAAAAATGCAATAAATATTAAATTCATATCCTTAAAAATATGAAAATTGTTGCTTGTAAATATTTCAATTACAACTATTAGGATGGGACGAAAGAGTAGAAAACCAAGTTAGATAGTTAACTTAATTAAATGTTTTGAACTTCACTCAGTGTAAATGTCTCTAATTAAAAATATGAAATGATAGGAGACTAAAGGATCATCTCAGCCAGTAAATTCCTCTTCGCCTCCTTTCCAACTGGGTGAACACTGGAAGTGTCTGTGGCCATGGCTATTGACTATTGAAAGAAAAGGACAGGGAGCCACAGGTGTACACATATTGGGAAGTCTAGAGATAGGATACAGAATAGCAAGTCCCAATAAGTTAGTGTTCCAGTGCAGATTTTAGAGTTGGACTGTATTACTGAATATTTTATGGGAAATGGATGATTAGGTCATTATACATTGAAGACCAGCAGATAGCAAGGTACCTAACCAGGATAATGTAATCTGGACTGTGCACTGAATGATAGAACACGTGACATCATACAAAGGTAAAAATGGGAACATCTGACTCTTGGGAAGGAATCCAGTTACTTAAAGTATACAATAAACTTTAATTTCATTAACTTCTGGATTTTGGATGCAATTCCTTAAAACAATTTAAAGAATTTATAAATTCAAAAATAAGTCTACTTATAGAACAGAAGTCACATGAATCAAATAAATAAGAATGATCTGTACTTGATCATTTTTGATACTTTGTGCTACATGTTTTACAGAGCTAATTTTTGAGTTGTTTTCTTTTTTGTTTTTTTTTGTTTTTTTTTTTTTGGTTTTTGGGTCACACCTGGCAGTGCTTAGGGGTTACTCCTGGCTCCATGCTCAGAAATTGCTCCTGGCAGGCACGGGGGACCATATGGGGCACCGGGATTGGAACCGATGACCTTTTGCATGAAAGGCAAACGCCTTACCTCCATGCTATCTCCGGAGCCCCTAATTTTTGAGTTTTTATTGAATCATTGCTTTTGAGAATTTTTTGGTTTATCAGGGTTCCATAGACTTTGAATTTGTATTTTAAGGCACATAAACTAGACAGTAGTAAGTTTCTTTATCGAATTGTGTATCTAATGATAATAATAAATGTGTAGTTTTTTATTATTTTAAAATATGTTATTTTAAGGTACTTATATTAAGCAAAATTAAGATAGGTATTTTCAGATAACAACAATCTCTGTAGATCCAAAGTTTCATCTATTATCAACACTTCCCAGAATGTTACATTTTTTATCATGAATAGACCTATATTGATAATTGATGATTAGTCATATTTTAAAAGCACACATTAATGTTTGGTTCAATCATTTACATTCTATAAATTCAGACAAATATATAATGCCAAATTATTTTTGTATAAAATAATTTTACTTCTCTAAATATCATTTGTTTACCTTATACTTCATCCCTAGTATCTATATTTAATATATCATAAACTAGGAATATTTAAATTATGCAGCAATCTTTTTTGTTGATTTTAGGTATTACATTCAGATCTCTGCAATTATTTCTGTCTCTGTACTCAAGAGATTATTCATGACTTGAGACTATGAACATTTGTTTTGTCAAGGATAAAACCTAGGTTTGCTTCATGCAAGGCAAATTCTGCCCACCATAGAATTTCTCAGACCCCAAATCTTCTTAAATGCAGTTAACTGAGCCAAATAAATGATTTCATTTTTTGGAGGGGTGGTCACACCAGACAGTGCTCAGGGGTAACTCCTGCCTCTATACTCAGAAAATCACCCCTGGCAGTCACGGAGGACCATATGGGATGTCGGGCTTCGAACCACCTTCCTTAAGCATGAAAGGCAAACGCACTACCTCCATGCTATCTCTCAGGCATATAAATGATTTCATTTAAGACAATCACATTATTTTCTCTGGAAACTTCTAAATGATCCGAAACAAACTAAGTGACAGACAATAACAGACAGTTGAATAAAATTAAATTGCTCCTTACACAAACCTATTCTAATTTTTTTCTGTGGAAAGAATAATAAGATTGTGCATAATGGGAGAAAGTAACATGCTAAGGAAATTAATAAATACTTAAGATTGAGAGAGTGTGTAAAAATATACCAATGTTTTTCTTCCTTAGATTAGTGGATATAGAAACGTGATCTATTTAATAATAACTTGGGTCCAGAGAGATAGTGCAGTGGTAGGACACCCAGGATGGCCCTCAATTCGATCATCTCCCAAGCCAGGAGCGATTTCTGAGAGCATAGCCAAGAGTAACCCCTGAGTTGACTCACGGGTTGTGGCCCCAAAACAAAACAAAACAAAACAACAACAACAATAGAAAAGAATAACTGTTCTGGGGGTTGCAGGTTTTCAGAGTTGTTAGTTAAGGTATTCAGTTTCATTCAGTTAACACTGTTTCGAACACCAGTGTCTGATAGGTTTCTCTTAGTCTGAAAGGAGTAATTTTTGAGCATACAGCCAGGAGTAACTCCAGAACACCTCAGGATGTGGACTAAAAAACAAACAAAAAAGGCATTACATGTATTTTTAAATAATTTGTGAAAAATTACTTCAGTTAAAAAAATGCTTAGAGTACACTGACCTTGCAAAAGTTAAAAGATTTTCCTATGATTTTTAAGACCATAGAGATACGCCAACACAGTGTTCCTATAACCTTTTGGATTGGAAAGTTTTAAGGAACAAATAGAGGCCAATCCTCACCAGTTGGAATCTCTTCAGTTTAAATCTCTTTGCTTCAGCTAGATGCATCCTTTGAAATTAGGAACAAAAATCCAAAAATAGCTGGAGGGCTTTTCAGGTCTTGAAGAAGTATAAACTAAGATCTGTGACCATCAGTGCTTCTGAAAATTTTTTTCTAAAAAATAAGTGTTCTCTTTATTTTGACTTCAACTGACTTCAAAACTTTGTACTTCAAAGTAAGACCAGAGTGTTTCCTGACCATGAAAATGTATAATTAACTTTTTAATAGGTTTTTTTAAAAGCAATACAGAGTGATAAAATAAAGTTAAAGTAGCTATATAGAGTGTTTTGCAGTTAAGACAGTAAGTGTAAAATAATTGAATACAGAATAAAAAGCCTTGTGACTTTATTTTACCTCTTATACATGATACTATTAAAATAATTAACACAACTATTTCAATGAGAATGATATAAACATTAGGAGAATGATTCTTTCATTACCAAAGGAAAAGAAAACTTAATGTTTATGAAAGACAGCAGGATTATTTTAAAAATGAGTTCTTTATAAAAACAACTACCGAGTTGGCAAAAAATAAACAATCTAAAGAGAATTAATAGATGAAGCAACAGGCCACTGACTTGGAAAAAATTGCAAATTAAACTGTTGATAAATGATGTTATTGAAATTTATAAGGCACTATTGAAACTCAAACAGGTAGAAAGCTAGCTAGAAAAAATAAGTAACCCAGTGATACAAGACACTTCATCAAAATCAATATAAAAATGTAAAACTAGCATATAAAAGGTTATTTCATAGTAGGTATTATTACAGTAAATTAAAAAAGGAAATACTACTTCATACCTAGTCCTAGTAAAAAAATTGAACATTAATAACATTAAATGATGTGAAGCAAATAGAACTTCATTGCAGATATTAATGCAGAGCAAATCATTTGACAAAAACTAAACCTATTCTTGCCATTTGAATTTTTTACCCCAAAGTGTTTAATACACATGGCTATGCAAAAGTATGCAGATTAAGGTTAATATTTTTTAATAATTGTATCTGCTAAGATATAGATAGAAAGATAATAGAAAAATAGTGTATATATAACCATTCAATAATTGACAGGGAATTCTTTTTTGCTTTATTTTGGAGGAGTTGGGCCATACCAACCATTCAATGACGACTATTTCTGATTTTGTGTTCAGGATCACTCCTGGTAGTGTCCAAATTACTATATATAGGGGATGAAGTCATCTGCAAGGCAATTGTCTGAGCCCTGTTCTCTTTCTGATACATTTGACTAGATTTAAAACACATAAAAATCAAATAAAAGTAATTAAATATGTAAATTGGTTACTGACATTTTTATGTCATGAATGTAACAGACAATAGGAGACAAAGTTGACAGATATTTTAAAGGGTTTTCTCTTGGTTTTGTACATTTTGTGTGAATTTTTACAAATAAACAATGACATTGATTATTATCTCAAAAATCAAACAAAATACATAAATATTTTTTTTGTTTCACCTGCTTATCCTCTTTCCTCCCCACAAAGTTTTACCTTAGCATTTTTTTAATTTTATAGTTTTTGCCTTTTTAAAAATGTCCTGTTATGGGGCCGGGCGGTGGCGCTGCAGGTAAGGTGCCTGCCTTACCGCGATAGCCTTGGATGGACCACGGTTCGATCCCCTGGTTCCCATATGGTCCCCCGTGCCTGCCAGGAGCGACTTCTGAGCGCATAGCCAGGAGTGACCCCTGAGCGTCACTGGGTGTGGCCCAAAAACCAAAAAAAAAAAAAAAAAAAAAAATGTCCTGTTATAAAATAATAAAGCATGTGCCCTTTAATTTCCCATTTTTCTGGTTCTGTTATTAACAAGCACTTAAATTTTCTTTTACATTTTGGACCAAAATATAAAATATGTCTTTATATTTAGTGTTACATAATAGTTTTTAATAATTAGAAAAATATGAAAACATAGCAAATATTAGATAAATTTATGTTTTGGGTCAGTTTTTATAATATAACAGTATGTATGTATCCATTGAAATATGTCTAATAATATTAAATAATAACATCCAATAATCCAATACCTATCAACTCTATTCCATTGATCTGTGTGCCTATATTAAACCTTGCTGTTTTAATGACTATTGCTTTGTAATACAATTTAAAGTTGGGGAAACTTATGCCTCCTATATTCTGTTTTTTAGGGTTGCTTATGCTATTCATGAGAGTTTATTGTTTCCATTGAATTTCTGGCATGTTTTATCCACTATTTTTAAAACTGCCATGGGTTTATTTAGAGAAATTGCATTAAATCTGGGGCCGGGCGGTGGCGCTAGAGGTAAGGTGCCTGCACTAATCTAGGATGGAACTTGGTTCTTTCCCCCGGTTCCCCATATAGTCCCCCGTGCCTGCCAGGAGCGACTTCTGAGCGAATAGCCAGGAGTAACCCCTGAGTGTCACCGGGTGTGGCCCAAAAAACCAAAAAAAAAAAAAAAAAAAAAAAAAAAAAAAAAAAAAAAAAAAAAAAAAAAAGAAATTGCATTAAATCTGTACAATGCTTTGGAAAATATACCCACTTCAATGTTTATTTGAAAAATTAAAAAAGATTGATAAACCCCTAGAAAAACTCACCAAGAAAGGGAGAGAGCAAAAACTTAAACCAGATTAGAAATGAAAAGGTAGAGATACAGATATTACAGAGATCCAAAGAGTAATCAGGGACTATTTTGAGAAATTCTATGCCACAAAACATGAGAACCTTTGAAGAAATAAATAAATAGATAAATTCTTGGACTCATAATATTCGATTGTTGATTCATGATGATCTAGTATATCTAAAGAGACCCATCATATTGAATAAATTAAAATGGAAATAAAAAGTATTCCCAAAAATAAAAATCCAGGCCGAAATGTGTTCACTAACAAACACTTCCAAGCTTTCAAGGAGAACCAATTCTTTTTAGGCTTTTTCAGAAAATTGAAGAAACAGAAACACTCCCATATCTGTTTGTGTGTGTGTGTGTGTGTGTGTGTGTGTGTGTGTGTGTGTGTGTGTGTGTGTATTTCTGAGCCACACCTAGAGACACTCAGGGGTTATTTCTGGCTATACGCTCAGAAATCGCTCCTCGATTGGGGGACCTTATCAGACACCAGGGAATCAAACTGCAATCCATCCTAGACTAGCATGGGCAAGGAAGACGCCTTACCACTTGCACCACTGCTCCAACCCCCAAATAGCTTTTATGAGCTAATATCACCATCATACCAAAACCATACAGAAATTCTGCAAACAAAAACAAACAAGCAAGCAAAAACTACACGTCAGTATTCCCAGTTAACACAATAGAAAATATCCTCAAAAAATTCCTACCAAACAGAATCCAATGTTTCATCAAAAAGGTTGTATATCACGACCAAGTAGGTTTCATTCTAGGAATGCAAGGATGGTTAACATATGTAAACCAGTCAATATAATAAACTAAATAATAATAATAAACTTTATTAACTAAAGAAAAATAAAAACCATATAATTATATCAGTAGATGCAGATAAAGCATTTTATAAGGTCCAATACCACTAATAATAAAAACTCTCAACAAGATGTGAATTGAAGGAACTTTTCTCAATATGAGCAAAGTCATTTACCAAGTGAATGGCAAGTATTAATCTCAATGGAGATAAACTAAAAGCCTTTCCTCTAAAGTTCAGTAAAAGATAAAGCTGCTACCTCTCACCATTCTTTTTAACATAATACTGTAAGCACTTGCCATAGCAATTAGGCAAGAAAAATATATCAAGGGCATCCACATAGTAAAGGAAGAAATAAAATTCTCACTGTTTCCAGATGACAAAAAACTATAGTTATAAAACTATAAGACTCCACCCAAAAACTTCTAGAAACAAGAAATTCATATAGCAAAATGATAGGCTACAAAATTAACACACAAAAATTCAATGGTGTTTTTATACACAAATAATGATAGAGAAGAAACAGACATTAAAAAATTTCCATTCACATTACTGACACAGAAACTCAAATACCTTAAAATCAACTTAACTAAAAGTTAAAAATACAAAGAAAAATATAAAACACTGCTTCAAGAAATAAAAAAAAAGAGGACACAGAAAATGGAGACACATATAAGTAGGACTTTAATGTACTCTTTTTCTTCAAGATTTCTCAGAAACCAGAGAGATTTTAAGAAGTTAATCTTTCTTAAGGTGTACCCTGGTTTAATTTTTGACACCATATATAGTCTACTGAGCATAATCTGGAATGTTTACTGAGCACAAAACCTGGAATAAACCCTGAGCTACCAAGATGTGAATCAAAAACATTATTCAAAGAAGAAACTGAATTTAAAATCATTGGCAAATAAATTACGAAAGTTCTGTGAACTGGTTGTAAATTTTAGCAGTAAATCCCCTACCTTATGTGTGTATGGAGTACTTTTGATCTCCAATATAAAAAAATATAAGTAAAGAATTGAAACTTATAGTACTTTGAATACAAAAGAGCAGAGAATAAAAGATATAATTGAAAGATAAAATATTACATTGTTTTTATAAACATATAAACTTATAGTCAACTTTAAAATTATCTCCTGGTATGTAACTAATAGGACAGAATCATAATATATTGTTTTACTTATTTAAAATTATATTTTCAAATTATTAAAAAACAATAAAGAGCATTTTTTTCATTATTGTCCCAAGTAAATTGCTAAAAGCTTTCCTAATTCTTTTCTAACCTTCAGATTATATAGTAGCTGTAGTTTTCCAGAAAAAAATTAAAATTCACTTCAAATTCTGTCATAAAGTAAAAATAGAAAACTAAGGAAAGCAAGATTATTCAATGAAATAAGCAAGCTCATGGAAATTGTCATTCAAGTAATGGATCATTCAGCAAAATAGTAGAAATTGACCAATTACCTAGCTTATAGATAAAAATTAACTTGAATCAATGAAAATGGATCTCAAAATCCCCAAAATTTTAGAACTGAGTGGTTAAATAACATAAATAAACCAAAAAGTTCTCAATAATGCTCAAAAGTGCTACAAAATAAGACACCCAATAAAATAATTGTCATAAATTAGTATTCACCCAAAAGGAACACATGCAATATATAAACACATCTAACAAAGAAAAAGTTATATAAAAATGATAGAAGATATTTAAAAGCACAAAGAGAATCTAATAAAACAATCAGAATTTTCCAATGATTCTGAGAATTTATACAATACAATAGTTAAAGTGAATCTAATACACTAGATATTGAACACTGATGAAATCAAATTTTGAAATAAGAAAATATTTATCAACTAAAATGTGATTTGGTAAATTATAAAACAAGTCCAAGTGCCTATAGTTTGATTTTAAATTATATTTAATGCAAATATTCATCAATTAGCAATAATTATTTTATAGTAAAATATGCACATTATAGCTTAAGTGGAAACTAATTAAAATATATAAATAGGTGGCCGGGCGGTGGTGCTGGAGGTAAGGTGCCTGCCTTGCCTTGTGCAAACCTAGGACGGACCACGGTTCGATCCCCCGGTTCCCCATATGGTTCCCCGTGCCTGCCAGGAGCGACTTCTGAGCGAATAGCCAGGAGTAACCCCTGAGCGTCACCGGGTGTGGCCCAAAAACCAAAAAAAAAAAAAAGAAATATATAAATATATTTAACACTTAAATTAATATATTACACTATTTTAAATAATAATATGTAAGTTATTAACTTTAAGGCATATAGATAGTATGTAGATTTTAAATTATTAATATATAACAGAAGACTACACACCACCACCCCTCCACCCACCCCCCAAAAAAAGTAAAAGGAATATACAACAGAAGAAAGAAAACTATATAAAGAGGAGTTTAGGAAGAAACATTAAAATTAGGTAAACAAGTAAGTGTGATCAACAATGAAGAAGTTAAAATAGACATTAAGAATCATGCTCCCACATATTAAGTGATGAATTAACATAATAAAAACAAAGCATGTCATAAAATATCTTTGAACAATAAAAAATGAGTTAAGCAATATAAAATAGAAAATGTACGTTGAGAATAAAATCCTTTAGGAAATAACAATACTTTAAAATTGATTGTGAAATTGAAAAGTTTTTGTAAAGCTAGTTTATAAATGTAGAAGTTTAGTTTGCAAGTAGAACGATTTTATGCCTTTTTTATTGTGATTTGCTTTATTGCATTTCATATATAAATGTTTTTTACAAGCCCCTCTGACAGCAAAAATAATCTGACTTACTGAAGGTTGAACTGACAGCAATTTTTAGCAACAGAAAACTTTTAGAATTCTATAATACAATGCTTTCATAATCGTCTGATTTTTATCACTAAACTGAAATATGTTATATATGCACACTACTTTTGAACGCTTTGTAAAACAAACAAAATACTTGGAGCCAGAAAGACAGTATAGTGATAAAGATACTTGCCTTGCATGCAACCATTACATATTCAATCCCTGATCATCATTTGTGTGACCCAGTGCACAAAGAAACAAACAAAAAAACCCACTAAAATTTTAAGTTATGTGATTCTCTGTATTGTGATGCTAGTTTTATTGTGACACTTTGGATGACCTGCCATATCCACACTATATCTAAATGCTGAATTAAATCACAAATAAATGTTAGAAACGTTTGCTATATTTCAATCAAGAATGAGAGTACTAGTTCCAGTCTTTATAGTAATCTGTATATAATCAGTCTAATAGCAATTAAATACATTTTAAGTATTCATTTCTTCAGTCTAGATAATTTTCAGTATGAATACTGTTGTTTTTAACAAACACAAAATTTTACCTAGGATGCAACTCATTAATTTTATGAGAGTCTGCAATTTACTAGTCATTGGTAGTAAACCTTGTGTCCTGAAAATTGTTTTCTTGTGAGGAGGAAGGCTTATGAATCACAATTTATCCTGTTTTAGTATTCAGCAAATAATCAGTTATTTTCACTAGTTACTTTCTAGGTGAGAACTCCTGTTCCCTCACATTTGCATTTAATAGAAGAATCATGGAGACTGTGTATAGATATATTACAGGGCATTTGTATAAAGCTCTAGTTGTGGAAGTAGCCTTAAAAACAGTGTTTCCTTATCTTTTAACCAATGTAATGACCTGAGATATACTCATGTGGGTTAAGATTGATAAATTTTACTAAGTGCACCCACATGGCATGGACCAGAAGCCTGGGGGAGAGGGAGGCAGTTGTCCAGAACAAGCTGTCAAACTTACTCTTTCAGGTATTGGAATAGAGTTCCAATCTGAATTCTAAGAATATTGAGGGTTCCCATAAGAAAAAGGATTTTCTTCAAATGCAAAGGTAAATTAATTTTAACCTCAGCACATTCTAGGATTCAACTTCCCTCATAGAAAAGAATATTAAGAGAAGTTGAACTAGTGAAGAAAAGATGTTATTAGAAGATAATTGTTTAGAAAAATGTGAAGGTTTTACATACTCCACTTTGTGTTTCTTGCCCCCTTATCAAAAACTATTTGCTTGTATATCTGAGGTCATTCTCCGAATACTTAAGTCTGGGGCCCGGGAGATAGCATGGAGGTAAGGCGTTTGCCTTTCATGCAAAAGGTCATCGGTTCGAATCCCTGTGCCCCATATGGTCCCCGTGCCTGCCAGGAGCAATTTCTGAGCATGGAGCCAGGAGTAACCCCTGAGCACTGCCGGGTGTGACCCAAAAAACCGAATACTTAAGTCTAATCCATTAATCTGAGGTTTGTCTTTATTCAAATTCCACGCTGTTTTAATGACTATTGCTTTATCGTAAAATTTAAAGTTGGGGAAAGTGATGCCTCCCACAATCTTTTTAACCAAAAAAGAAAAACAATAAAAAATGATTGATTTAGCTATTCATGAGCACTTTTTGTTTCAAACAAAGTTCAGGAGTGTTTGGTTCACTTTAAAAAAAAATGCCAGGGATATCTTTAGAGAAATTGCATTAAATTTATATAATGCTTTGGGGTTTGGGGAGTATTGCCATTTTGATGTTAATCCTCCCAATTCATGAATAGGTACATGTCTCCATTTTCTTATATCCTCTATTATTTATTGAAGCAGTGTTCTTTGGGATTTTTTTGTTTACTTTTGTTTGGGTCCACATCCATTGATGTTCAGATGTTACTCCTGGCTATGCGTTCAGAAATAGCTCCTGGCTTGGGGGACCATATGGGTGGCCAGGGATTGAACCAAGGTCCATCCTAGATCAGCCACATACAAGGCAAACACACTACTGCCATGCTACCTCTCCAGCCCCAGTTTTGTAGGTTTTTTGTACAGGTCTTTCACCTCTTTGGTTAAGTTGACTCTAAAATGCTTCCGTTTCTGTGACATTATTCTCAATAGTATTGTTTTACTAATCATTATTTGTATATAAGAAGACCATAGTTTTTGAATGTTAACTTTGTAATCTTCCCATTTACTATTAAAATATTTTGCTTCTAGAAGTTTTTTTCTTGGAGTGTTTATAATTTTCTAAACATAGTATCATGTTATTTGCCAATGGAGAGAGCTTGACTTCAGTTGTTCCTATCTGGATGCCACTAAAATCTTTTTCTTGTCTGATTCCTATGAAACGTAGTTTCAGTACTATGTTGAATAGAAGTGGAAAGAGGGATTAACTTGTATTGTGTTAGATTTTAGAGCAAAAAAAATGACCTTTTATTCTCATCGAGAATATTTTTCACGAGCTTCTAGTAAATGCTTTGACTATACTGAACAAAATTCCTTTCATTCCCATCTTGTTGAAAGTTTTTATCATCAACTAGTGTTGCACCATATCAAATGCTTTTTCTCATTTTTAATATGAAAACAATTCAGATGTCCCAAAACAGATGAGTGACTAAAGAAGCTGAGGTTCATCTACAGACACAGTGGAATGCTATGCAGACTTTAAAATAAATGAAGTCACTAAATTTGCCTATATATGATGCTGGCACAGAAAACCATGCCAGTTCTAAAGGTGAATACAAGGTTCTGGAGTAAACAGCCAATGTCCAATCAACCGAAGTCTAAGTCAAGTCACTATGACATTTATAGTAAAGACCCCCCCATGCAACATAAAATTTATGAGTTCCATTCTTATTAGATGATAACTTATTTCTATACATAAGATTTCTCTCATTTTAAAGTGTCTGTGCAAAAAATGAACAATGAACATGATTTTATTGGTTTATATATTAGGGTAAAAATAAACTAAACAATCCCTTTCACCTGTTCTAACATGAATTCAGAGCCCAAGAAACTATCTACTAAAATTTTCTACTAAAAAAATTCATAAAAAGGAATGGGGAAAACTACCTCAACATAAGAAAATGCACAATAAGAATTATAACTACTAATTAATGCATTTAAAAAGTATATGAAGGAGATATACATATCCCCTTTAAATTGATTTTCTGCAACAGCATCTGGAATCAGACTTCTGCTTGAAAGGCAATAATTCTGCCCTGGCACTGAATTGCTTCAGAGTGAGCTCATATGAAATCCTGACTACTTGACATACTGAAGACTTGAAAACAGCAACAACTTGCTTTCAGGGCACAGTTCCCTGCATTGTAACCTAAGGTGAGATGAAACCAGTTGACACTCCGTGACATTGACATAGGATATATGCAGAAAAACAGAATCTTGAAGCAAATAAACCTGACTACTACAACTGTAATTGAAAACTTTTATTGGGACTACAAAGAAAAACTTTGGGGTTAGAGAACTTAGTATGCCCAAAGCCTGTATTTGGGCTTATGGCAGGATGTTACATGAATAGGGTGTCCTTGTTTTTCAGCCAAAGGTTTTTCCTTACTATGTTCTCCATCTTTTCCTGAGCCTATGCAAATAAAAATAAATAAACAAAATACAAAAACAATAACCAACAAAAAAAATAAAGCCTTCCACATACACCTTTTTTTAAAAATATCTTATCCTGGGCCCGGAGATAGCATGGAGGTAAGGCGTTTGCCTTTCATGCAAAAGGTCATCGGTTCGAATCCCAGTGCCCCATATGGTCCCCCGTGCCTGCCAGGAACAATTTCTGAGCATGGAGTCAGGAGTAACCCCTGAGCACTGCTGAGTGTGAACCAAAAACCAAAATAAATAAATAAATAAATAAAAGTAAAAATAAAATATTTTATCCTTTAAATAGTGGCACCTGCCTTTTTCATAGACTATTTAGACATGGATTGCTTTATTTTTTGTTTGTTTTTTTTGTTTTTTTGGGGGGTCACACCCGGCAGTGCTCAGGGGTTACTCCTGGCTCCATGCTCAGAAAATGCTCCTGGCAGGCACAGGGGACCATATGGGGCACTGGGATTCGAACCGATGACCTTTTGCATGAAAGGCAAACGCCTTACCTCCATGCTGTCTCCCGGGCCCCTGGATTGCTTTATTTTACCACATATTTATGCATTTTTCTATAAAACTAAGAAAAAAGGAATCATGGAAGACTAGGGCTAGGAGCCAAGAGGTTTCAGATGCAATGATGGAGAAGAATAATGACAGAACTAAACCAAGTCAAAGGCAACAACAATAAAAGAAATAGACCTAATTTTTAACAATCTAAACTTAAAATGGTCCTGTTTTACTGGTAGGATAGGGGGCAAAGGTTGATGGTAGAGGATGCACTCTGGGTTCATTGGTGGATGGAGGTTGACTTTGGTATTGTCAATGACCCTGACTCACTGTATATCTGAAATTCAACTATGAAGTGTCTTCATGTAGATAACTCAAACTTGTAGATCACAATAGTTTCAGTATAGTAAAATAAATAAATTTGCCTATGCATGGATGGGCATGGAGGCAAAAGTGGGACATTGGTAATGAGAAATTTGCACTGGGGAAGAGCAATGCATTTTCAATGACTAAAACCCAACTATAAACAGTTCCGTAAACACAGCGCTTAAAGAAGTCATTATTAAGGAAATGTGAAGGGTGAGAAAAAATGAACAGTGCCTTTTTAAGAAAGGTGAAGGCATTTGAAAATGAACTTTGGGAAGAGGTTATATCTGATATCTCCAAATTATTTTGGCTTGCAGTATTCGTTTACATACAATTAATTTGGGTTTTGTCATAGGGAAAGTCTTGAACTTTTGAGGCTCTTTTTAAACTTTTTAATTTTTATTTATTTATTTTTTTGTCTTTTGGGTCACACCTGGTGATGCTCAGGGGTTACTCCTGGTTATATGCTCAGAAATTGCCCATGGAGTGGGGGACCTTACGGGACACCAGGGGATCAATCCATGGTCTGTCCTAGGTTAGCATGTTGAAGGCAAACACCCTACCCCTTGCACCTCCACTCTAGCCCTCTTTTTAATCTTATTGTGACATTTAATTGTTTGTTGGGGGATAGAGGTCCATCGTGCACGTTTCAGTGTTTTCTCCTAGATCAGTTATGAATTCCATATCAGGAATATGGGACTGGGGAATAGGGGGGCTTGGAGGGGGCACATAATGTACGTCTGTACTAAGGTCTGACTTCCTACTATATAGCATCCTATTGCATTTCGTGAAGAAGCTCCTGTGTCTTCTCCTCTTTTGATGGGATCCACCTTTTTCTGGGTGTTTCCTCAAATTCTGCATCTCTAAAGTGCTTGGAATTTTCAACTGAAAATTGTGGATGTATTTTCATGTCCTTGTCTACTTCAAAACTATGCTATGTCTCCTAAGTTTTACCATTTCCCAAAATGCATTACAAAACCCCCTATCTTTCTGACTGCAACAGTCACTAGAGGAAAAGAACCTAGCCACATCAGACTTAAGTCGCAGTGTTATCCATTCACTTATATTCTCATTAAAATATTATTAAAATGTAGCTAGTATTGGGGTCAGAGCAGTGATGCAAGCAGTACGCCATCTGCATTGTGCATGCTAGCCTAGGATGAATCCCCGGTTCAATCCCCCAGTTTTTTTCCCGTATGGTCCCCCAAGCAAGGAGAACTTTCTGAGGCGTGACTAACCCCTGAACATCACAGGGTGTGGTCGAAAAAACATACAAAAATGTAGCTAGTATCCATATGTTTAATAGCTTAGGTTATAAGTAGAATGTGTAAAATTGTGTTTAAGAAAAAATAATTACAATTTTTAGGACCTAATTTTAATAGCCTCTTAAAACTTAGCCTCATTTTATATGCCCCTATGTATTATTGTTATTTTATAATATACAAATAAAAACATGCTAAATAAAGTGAAATGTAAGATATCAGGCTTGTTTTTTTGGACATTTTTCAAGTAGGTTAAAAATAAATAGAAAATTTCACATAGATTGTGAGCTTTGATGACTGTTAGTGAATACCAGTGTATATCATACACACAAAAAAGCATTTAATAGTTGAGATTGAGAAAGAATTCTAAGCTAGAGGTATAAGGTATATTTTAAGTATTTTGCTAAAACTTCTGCACGAAAATCTACCATATGCAATGACATTCAGTATTACAGTTTACTATAATTAATCAATTCCATTTTGTTTTCTCTATATATGATACCTTGATTTTTTTATTATATTAGTTATTCTTTTAAAATCTCAACCATCTTCCTTATGCTTCACACAGCCTCCTTCATTTTTTCTTTTAATTATGTTAAGGGTTCAATAGAGTAATGCAATTAAAAGGAAAATGAATAGTTTTAAATCTAAAGTTTGCCATTGGACAATTAGCATGAGAGACATAACAAGAAAATTCTCAGTAGGAGATCAGATGAAGTGAATAAGGCTTCTGCTTAGCTGACAATATTTAGTTTGTCGCCTGTTTTGTAATTTAAATTCCTCCTGCAGTTCTCCAAAGGACAGGAACTTAGAGGCATTTTTTAAACTTTTACTGCCACATTGTCTTCTCACTATTATTTAGCTAAAGTGAAAAATTACTCTCCTGCTCCTAACTCAATATTTTATCAAATAAAAGAATAAATGGATTGTTCTAGGGAGCATTTAAATAATAAATGAAAAGAATTCTAGAGGAATATATTGTCCTTTAAAATGAGACAGGTTCCGTCTCAAAGGTGCAAGTAAGATGCCGAGCTTCTCAATGTTAAAGAATCAATGTCATCCAAAAGAACTAAATTGTCATACAGATACAAAGAAAATAGACAATATAGTCCTCATGTGAATTAGTTGTACTCAGTAGATCTATTAAAAATGTCTATTGAAATATTCTTAAAATATATAGAAACACAATATCACAATTGCCAAGAGATAACTCAGACCTCCTAAAATTTAGAATTTGAGATAAGGGACAGTAATTTATTAATCTAAAGGGATGATGTCTATATTTAACGGATCAAAGTTTTATTCAGTCCAGTCATATGTTAAATAAACTTTATTCATTTTTAATACTCCTGAGTTCTTAAAAGAATTTGCAGTCATATTGCTTAAGTAAACAGCAAAGGAAAGATGAATTTAAGAACCCCTATATAAAGAGAGCCATAAAAATGTATGCAGCTTCCACTTTTAATAGGAGAAAGACATGCTAAATCAAAGATTGAGGCTATGAGATTAGAGTTCCAAAGAGAAGAAAATTCTTCATTTGCTAAGGAAAGAAAGTTTCATCTTTTCTCAGAAAATAAATGTTTTTCTCAGATAGAGGAAATCAGAATTTATGGATATAAATTAGAGCTGCAAATTCTCAATCCTTTAGTTAAAGAAAAGAGAATAAAAATGAAGGGACAGAGAAAAAAATACCCAACCACTTTGTCGTAAGATGCAGGGATTTCATTGTTTTAAACTAGGGATCCTCAATTTTTTTTAAACAGGGATCCAGTAGTACTGTCTCAGACTGCTGGAGGCTAGACTATAGTTTAAAAAAATATGAACAAATTTCTATGCATACTGTACATATCTTATTTTGGACTAAAAAGGCTGAGAATGAATATAATAGTTTTAAAATAATTTTGATTTTGACCAAAATGAATTATAACTTTTTCACAGTAATATTTTAGGTATATAGTGACATTGAATCAGGGGCATTCTCACCACCAATGTTGTCCTCCCTACACCCCTGTTCTCAATATGCATCCCAAATCCCCCTCCTTTGGCTTCTGGGCTGGTAGTATAAGCTGTCCCCTCTGTATCTACTTTGTTGCAGATTGGGTATCGATTCTGTTGTTCATTTTGGATTTGGTGTTTAAGTTTGATCATTTTTTTATTTACACTCAATGTTTATATAACTGCTTGGTTTTGGAACTATCCATTATTTCCCCCTCAAATTGGGAAGCAGAACAAGATGGTTAAAGTTATGTGGTTCTGTTTGAAGGAAAGAAAAAAAATGTGGGGGCAAAAATCAAACAACAAAAAAAGGGAAGAGTTCTTCTAGAGGTTATAAATATCAATTTAAGAGAAGAAAGGGAGAAAGAAAAAACAACAACAATACAAAAGAATAAAAAGCCCAAAAACAACCACAGCAATAAAGACAACAACCAAACAATAAGCACAGTCCAGAAATATAAACAAAACAAAGCACACACACACAAACAAGCAACAACACAATAACAAAAAATTAATTTGCACTACTTCTTCCTTTTTGCATAAGCAAAAATCTCCTCCATTGAGGAGATTAGAATGGAAATTTCCTTGACCTAAGAAATACATAATTTTTCTCTGCCCTTGAAGCATACTGTCATGGGAATAACTACAGGCTCCGTACATGCTCCTTTACTCTCCCCTAGGTCCTTTTGTGATGTCTAGAAACTGTCCTCTTAGTAGTGAATGATAAAATCAGACCTCTGTAACTAGAGATCTTGATATTTGCACAGGTCATAGGATAGAGCCTAGGATTGACTCTTTCTTTATGTTTCTAGAAGTTCTGTTCCATCACTGTTGTTTTAATCAATCTTCTGTATTTGGTGGTCCTCATTTTTGCACAGACTCTAGGACCAAGCCTACGACAGAATCTTTCGTTACGTTTCCAGAAGAGAACAAATATAATATTTTAATGAAGAACAAATTAAGTTAAATCACATACTTACATAGTTCCACAGAAACTATGGGCCTGCTTTTGGTAGTCCATAGTTTGAGGAACCCTGCCTGAGACTGAAAGAATGAGTCCAGAGACAGAAGGAGGGGAGTCAGAGAGCATGGTACACATCCCGTACACATGTGCACTATAGGTCTAGGATGAGTCCTGATAAGGAGGACAGTAGCTGCAGCAAAAAAACACCAACAAGTAGGATAAATGTTCTCAGTGGATCACATGTGGCCCATGGTTTGTAGTTTGGGAATCTCTGCTTTAAACTCAAAGTAATCTCCGTGCCAGAGTACAGTGTCCTTAAAAGAGGAACTCATATATGGAAGTGATCAGAAGAATACCCTCCTAAACATATGCAAATACTAGACACACACATCTTATTTTTAATGAGATTTCAAGGTTTTCAGGAAGTATTAGACTTTTCTCCCACTCACAAGTCAGTAGTCAGTTAAATCTCAAAGATATTTGATGGAACATATAGCAACCCAGGTTGAGAACGAGTTCTTGAGTAGAGGTGAAGACTCGTGTCTTGTTGGACCTATAAAAGCATTTAATCTTCGTTTTTGTGGTTTAGTTGATTGGTGCATGTACTTAAAATTAAGGATTGGTATGTTCTGGCATTGAGTCCCTTCCTTAAAAAATTGTCCCAGGGCAAAAATAGTAGGTAGCACAGTAGAAGGGAGTTTGCTTTGCACATGAACAAGGATTTGATCCTTTGAGACAGGAGCGGTTTCTGAGCACAGAGCCAGGATTTACCCCTGAGTGCTGCAAGGTCTGTCTCTCTCCCTAAGAAACAACACAAACAAAATAAATGCTCCTAAGAGAGAATAAAGCAGGATGATTGAACCCTGAGTGAGAAAACTAGGATGGTGGTCACAGTTAGATGAAGGAAGCTCTGATGGCTCTGCCATCTCTATCCACCAAGGTGAATTCAGAGGGATAAAGTTCCAATCTTGAATGTGAAGGAAATCAAGAATCTAAGAACTAGATCAGTGAACTGCCAAGACTACTATCACCACAAAATGTGATACTATGAGGGTCTTATAACAGTGATATTCACAGTGATAAATGCCATTAAACAGCCAGGTACATGATAGAGAAAAAGACTATCTAAACAGTGGAAATGTACAATAGTTCCATTCCTCCATTAAGGCAGTTCTCCTTTCTTATTTGTCTATATTTCATCCCCAAAGGTTCCTAGAAAGAGGAACCTTAACATGGACTCCTTAGATGTTATTCAGGGACCTGCCAGCTTTCTCCTCAGGCTCAACAGTGCAGTGTTTTTTATTCTGAAAGAGAGTAGGGACCCCAGAATTACTATGTCTCCTGTGCTCAAAGGGACATGCTGTATGTAGGGATCTCAATCAGCATCTCCAGAATGCAAAATATATATTGCATCCCTTTGAGTTACCTTGCTGGACCATAAAACTAATTTTAAGTTATACAATTACTTCTGAAACAAAGCTATTGGATAATATCACAAATCAACCAAAGTAACATTCAAAGAAAGTCCTAAATTTTAGAATGCCTGATTAAGCTTGTCAGTGGCAGCACAGCAGAGAGGCAGAGAACTATTTTTCATCTGGCTAACTCATTACATAAAGCATGGTGATTAAAATCTACCTTGTCTGTTTTCAAATACAACTCAATTGCATTTTATGTTGCATTTAATCATCAATTTATTTAATAAGATATCAGATAACCTTGAAAATAATTCAGGACTTGGAATAATAACTCAGGAATTGGGTTAGCTTTTTAGTTCCCCAATGTATAGTCGCTGGTCTGACCTTTACTTTCTTCTCCTACACTTTTTTTTTCCTTGATGCAGTGGCATGCTGTGTCATAGCTGGTGATATTTAGGGACTAGTTCTGTTTATGTGTTCTGCAATGCCTAAGGTAGATTTGAAGGGCCATATCAGTGTTGGGAATTTTATTTTTATTTTCTTTGGCAGTGTTTTAGGCAAATTGTTTTACCTTTTGTACTATTGGCATTTAACTATCTTTTCCTATGTTTTAAAATAAAAACTTTTTTAATACTTTCTTTAAGTTTATATGTTAGTAATTATTACTAATATTAATTACAAAATAAATAGCACAAATCAAATGAAGGTAGCTAGAAGGGAGTATTATTAATATTGCTATTATTTTCTTTTCATTAATCATTGTATTTCTATAGTGAGTAATACACTTATTTAGTCACATTTTTTTTTCAAAAATTTAGAAAGAAGCCTTTCTTTCCCATGGAATAAGATAGTCACAAAAACAAAATATGTACAAGAAATACAGTGTAAGTTTTCCTAGTTGTTTGTTTTTTACTCTTTATACTTCATACTTTTGTTGCATATATTTTTCTTTTGGGTTAGTCTGGTAACATAGTGGTAGGTCTTTGCCTTACATGCAGCTGACCCAGGAAGGATGCAAGTTTGATCTTCAGCATCTCATATGGTCCCCAGAGCCAGGAATGATTACTGAGTGCAGAACCAGGAGTAACACCAGAGCGGCACCAGGAGAGACCACCCCCCAAACAAAGAACATATACTTTGACTCTGAAAACTTCATAGAAGGAAAGGATGAGAGAGAAAAACAGAAAGAAGAGAGTTCAATATCTAGAAAATAATATGATATGATATGATATAATATAATATGATATGATATAATATGATATGATATGATATAATATGATATAATATGATATGATATGATATAATATAATATGATGTAATATGATGTGATATGATATATTATAATATGATATGATATGATATGATATAATATAATATGATG
>PVKC010007042.1:0-30132 GCA_004027635.1 Crocidura indochinensis | reverse complement strand
CTAATGCGAACAAGGGATCATATGGGGAGCCACGAAAAGAGCCTGGGTAGGCTAAGTATAAGGCAAGATTCCTACCCTCTATGGGAGCCAAAGAGATAGCATGGCTTGTAGGTTCATTCTTTGTCATCCAATATGGTCCCCTGAGCCAGCCAGGACAAATTTCTGGGTGCAGAAGCAGTGTGTGGCCTCAAACCAATATATATATTGAATATGTATTCATATTCATACTCATATATGTATTCATATATATATGAATATATATAAATATAAATATTTATATAAAATCATAATATTAAAGTGCTATTATATAATATAATCTATATTATAATATAATATTATAATAATATAATATATAATAACATAATATTAAAATACCGTATTTGCTGGCATATAAGACGACTTTTGAAACGAAAAAATAGTCAACTGAAAATCAGGAGTCATCTTATAAGCTGAGTATATCCCGAAAAACATCTTGATATGCCGCTAAACGAAAATCATCTGGATATTGCCACGGAAGGAATTTTCCAACTCAATTCTCACCAATCACTGCAAGGCTGCTTGGACCGCCTTTCTAATCCGGCCAATCCAAGCAGACTTTCAATGCATGAAAATTATACAATGTTCTGGCCCCGAATCTCCACTGTCAAAAGCCTGCTGAAATGGGCCAGAGTCAGAGAGGAAGTCTATTACAGTATACCCTTTGAACCTTTGCTTGTTGTGATTGGTTCACTGTGGTACATACAGTTGTAGCACAGGAACGTTCTGTCTTATACAGCAAATATAGGCATAAACCTATTTTTTAACTGCAAAATTAGGGGGTCATCTTATACGACCAGTCATCTTATATGCCTGCAAATATGATATATAAATATATGTAAGTATATAAGTATATTTAAATAAATTTACATATATTGGTGTATATATAAGTATATATGTATACTCATATATATATATATATACATATATATATACTAGAGCTATGGTCCCTTGTATTCTTTTTTTTTTTTTTTTGGTTTTTGGGCCACACCCAGTGATACTCAGGGGTTACTCCTGGCTATGCGCTCAGAAGTCGCCCCTGGCCTGGGGGATCTGGGGGACCATATGGTACACGGGAATCGAACCAAGGTCCATCCAAGGCTAGCGTGGTAAGGCAGGCTACCTCCAGTGCCACCGCCCGGCCCGGGTCCCTTGTATTCTACCTGTGAATGATTCAAAGTATAATTAAAGGTTAGTATAATATTTTTTAAAGTTCAGAATGGCTATGAAAACCAAAAGAGCATAAGAACTAGAACATGTAGACACATTATGAATAGCACTTTTGGGTGTTTTGTTGTTGTATTTGTCGTTGTAGGAGGGGATTTCTCATTTAGCAATGCTCAGAACTTACTCCTGCTTAAAGATTTGTCATCTCTCCATTGTGGGGCTCAAAGTACTGAGGATAGAATCTAGATCAGCTGTGTGCAAGGCAAGTTCCTTAGCACCATATGATTTCCATCTCCTAGATATAGAATTTTAAGCAAAAATTTCCTCAACTAAAATTCTAGACAAGTTTCATATAATGTTATTCATAGAATTTGACTCTAGAAATCATTATAATATTTAGCTCTGAAATTATATTATTCTATTTGTTGATCAACAGTGGATTGTCTGTCATTCATTCCTGTATTTTACTTTAAAATTTCCTTTCATGCCTTGTAATTTGTTACCAAAAGAGGCCAAAGTTATTAATTTCACAAACAAAACATTTGCAGTTTTATATTCTGAATTTCTTTTAAGATGTTTTAAAATGTTTCCTCATTTTTCCCTAAAGATTTTATTTAAAGTGTGTGATTTAAAATAGCATTAATAATAGATACCCAGATGTAGAATATATCAATACCAAATTCACCAACAAAGTATCAGTTTAACTCCATCACTGTCTCAAATTTGGGTCTCATTCTCCTGCTCCATTTCTTTTTTCTTTCTTTCTCCCTTCCTTCCTTCCTTCCTTCCTTCCTTCCTTCCTTCCTTCCTTCCTTCCTTCCTTCCTTCTTTCTTTTTCTTCCTTCCTTTCTTTCTTCTTTTTTCTTTTTTAAAGAGTAGGCTGCATCCAACATTGCTCAAGAGTTACTCTTGGTTTTCTGCTCAGAAAACACACCTGGTGTAGTTCAGGGTACCATATGAAAAGCCAGTAATAAAACTAGGGTTAACCTCATACAAGGCAAGCGCCATACCCTCTATACCAACCACTCTGGCCCTAGGTTTTACCATTTATTTTAAATCAATATACAGACCTTCATCACAGTCCTTAAAATATTGAGCCTGACTGTGCTGACCAAATCAGTTTAGTTCTTGATTCCTTGCAATGTAAAGCTGTCAATACAGTTGGGAGCCATGTTAATGTCACCCTGTTGTTCATCAGGTCACCAGGTGTTTAAAGGAACTTAATTTGGGGCTCTTGCATGCAAATTAGAAACTCTGAACTTTTTTGGCAATTTGGAAGTGACCTTGTAGAAACATTTTTATGAAGTTATACAAAAGGGGTCAGAGTGGTGGCGCAAACAGTAGGGTGTTTGCCTTGCATGTGCTAACACTACATGGACTACTGTTCCATCTCTCAGCATCCCATATGGTCCCCAATTCAGGAGCGATTTCTGAGCACATAGCCAGGAGTAACCCCTGATCATCACCGAATGTGGCCCCCAAACAAACAAACAAACAAGAAGTTATGCAAAAGTCAACAGTTATGTAAAAAGTGTCTATTTTCTCTAAATATTAGGAAAATAAAAATCAAAACAATATATACAAAATTTTAGTTGTTACAACGCCGAGTTTCTAAAAGTCAGAATTTAAATATTGGCAACAAAGGGACAAAAGTAAATCCTTATACAGTATTGATATGAACATAAATTGGTGTAGTCATTATGAAATCTGGGATAGCACTTACTAAAAGAGTGAAAATAGAATTGCTCTATTATCTAGCAAGAACATTCAGATATTGGTATCTTAAGATATATATATATATATATATATATACTTTTAATTTATAAGAGTCAAATTGCTGTAACAACCTGATATTCTCCATTGAATTCATAATAAAGATTTATGAAAATCTGAATATATAAAGAATTTGTAACAGCGTAGACAAATCTGGGGAAGATTATACTCATGAGAAATACAAACAATGATATTAACTTTCCATGTAGCCTAAAAAAATAACTTCATAGGAATAGAATAATATGTAAAGAGAATAAAAATATTGGAAAATAGGAATAATATAAATTTTTATTTATGAACTTAATTTATGAATAGCAAATGCATAATATGGGAACTATTGTTAATATAACAATATTTGTATTTTCATATTGTTTAAACTGAGGCACAGTCATTTGCAGAGATTTGTTTAATCTAGAAGAATGGATATTAAAGTTATCAAAACCACAATATTTATTATCTCCCTTGTTTAGGCATTGTGATTAGTATTTTGGATGCATAAATATGAAATATGGTATGACTAATTATTTAAAACATATCTCAGTTGGGGCCCGGGAGATAGCATGGAGGTAAGGCGTTTGCTTTTCATGCAAAAGGTCATCAGTTCGAATCCCGGTGCCCCATATGGTCCCCCGTGCCTGCCAGGAGAAATTTCTGAGCATGGAGCCAGGAGTAACCCCTGAGCACTGCCAGGTGTGACCCAAAAACCAAAAAAAAAAAAAACATATCTCAGGGAATGCTACAGACATTCAAAGGGGATTTTCAGGTAATATACTAAAAAATTCATATATTAAAATGCTGGTAGCATGATTTAGAGAACAATTTCTTATCATGAATACCAATGTAAATAACTAATGCCAAGTTTAATTGCAACAATTTCAAATAACTGAAATTCTCTAGTCTTTTTTTCTTATCTATAAAGGCAAGATAATATCCCCAGAGGGATTTTGTTATTATTGAAATAATTTTTACTGTGAGTGATTAACAAAGTATATTATAAATGCAAGTTTATTATGATAAAATTAATGTAAAATGATTAGCAAAATTTGTACAGCTAATCAATTATTTCATTAACTAACATTAATAGCACAGTATTATTTCATTTTTTAATCTTTGTTGAGGTATAATTGAAATGCATAAAATCTACACTACAGAAATAAATAACCTGATAAGTTTTCCAATATGCATTTATTAAAATCCCAATTACTCTCAATGTAGTGAACATCTCAAATACCTTCTAAATTTTTGTACTTCTTTTGATACTTCCCATTTGAAGCTCTGAGCGCTTTAGGAAACAGCGGATATTTTTGTCAATAAAGATGACTACATTTTTTAAAAATTTTGATACAAAATATATTAAATATTTGTTGACTTTCTTTACCTCAAAATAGTTATTTTGAGTACTAAAATTCTTGAATATAGCATCATTTTTTACAATGTTTCTATTAGTGTGGTGTTATATTCAGTACTCAGGTGCCTGGGATCTTTCTGGTCTACTGGTAGGAGCTTTGAAGCTCTTACGACCACAACATGGTGGGTCATTTTATTTCAGGAAATCTAACCAGGGGTGGCACATGCCAGGAATAGAATATACCTATGTAACTACTACATTGAACACAGTCATTCTTACGTTTCAATAGAATATTTAACCTTCCATGGATATAAAACAATTTTTGATACCTTAACTTAAAAATATTTGTAGTTGGTAAGGGATAATGATAGTTATTTGGGGTCATTTTCAGTTCATGACTATTCCAGAAAAGCTAGTATGAACATTTGAGTGCATTTTATAATTTAGAGTACATATATAATTTTTCTTTGATAAGCACACAGAGGTAAAGTCATTGTTGCATATGTATGTTGCCTTTAAGTTTAATTAATAGTAATAGGTCTGGAACAGTAGGGCAATTGCCTTGCAAATGGATGACCCAGGTTAAATACGTGGCACTTGAATATAGTCTCCCAAACACCACTGGGAGTGATTAGTGAATGTAATCCCTGAACACTGTTGAATATCATACTCAGAAAAAACAAACAAACAAGAAGTGTTTGTGAGAATGAGCACTATCAAGAAGGAAACAAACAACATCAACAGCAGCTATGACAAAACTATGGACAAAAGGAAACTCGTACATTGTTGGGAGGAAGTTGAACTGGATAGTACTCTTATTAAAAATGTATGAGGATTCCTAAAATAAAATAATGAACAGCAAGAACAACAAAAAAAAACATAATTCCATATGAATTCCCATATGATCATTATAGGCTTCTTCCTAGGCATTAATAAAAATTAAAGAATCAATTCATAGAGATACTTTACCTCATTATTCAATGCAGTTTATTTATAATAGCCAACATATTTATTTAGAGATGAGTGGATAAAAATTTGTGATATATAGACACAGTAGGGGCTACCATTCAACTATAAAAATGATGAATTTCCATCATTTACAACATAGATCAACCTAGTGAGTATTATGTGTTTTGAAATAGATCAAACAGAAGACAAACATCATATGATTTTAGTCATATGGTTGTACATTAAGAAACAAGTGAAGAGATTAAAAATAAATTTGAATGTTCTGTTAAATTAATGGCTACAGAGTGAAGGTCCACAAGGTGTATAAATTAAGCAAAAGACGTCAATTATACCATGAATGAGTTTAGTGGTAAATGTAATGCAATATATACAAAAACTGATTTATATTGCTACATATATAAAACAATATATAATAGAATTCTATTTAAATAAAATTATTTAAAAATCTTGTTAAACATATATTTCTGTATATTTTAAATTACAGACTACTGACTTTTTGGCCATGCCCAATAGCACTCTAAGTTTACTCCTGGCTCTGTGCTGAGAAATTATACCTGGCAGGTTTGGGGGACCACATGGAATTCTGGGGCTCAAACCTGGGTCTAATACATCCAAAACAAACTCCCTATCCACTGTACTTTAGTAAGCTTACTAAACTTTTTAAATTTCATTTTATTGAAACAAATTTGGTGTATAAAGTGCTTTATAGATAAATTTCAGATATACAGTGAGTCAGGGCTTTTCAAACCACCAGTGTCCACCTCCCTCCATCAATGCACCCAGATTGCATCCTATACTACCACCCTCTGCCCCCAGCCTGCCAGTATAACAGGCCTCTATGAGTTTAGATTGTTAAAGTTTAGGTCCCTTGATTCTATTGTCATTGACTTTGGCTTGGTTGTTTAGATCTGTCCTTATTTTTTCTCCTCCAATGCATCTGAAACCACTTGGCTTCTGGACCCCAGTCTGTCTTTATTCCTTTCTTCTTAGTTTTATAGAAAAATACTGGGATATGTGTTATAATAAAGTAATCCATGCCCAATTTTTATTTATATATCTATGTACATATGCCAAATTTTACAAATGTAATAACATATATATTGTAATTGTTATTTTATATAGTATTACCTTATTATAAATTTAATTTGTATTTACCTAAAATAAAAAATCCTGGGTCTCATATGCTGATAAGGATATATTTATTTTCTTTGTTTAGAAAGGAAACATCCACTTCAATATCTATACCAAAATAAAGACATCAAAAATCAATCAATAAATATATATGTGGAAAAATGATTATTTTGTGCCTTTTCTTTCCTTTTCTCCCTCATAGGCACAGTAATTATTGGGGGTATTATAGAGGGAATTCCCTTGGCCTAGGAGATACAGGGTTTCTCCATCCCTGAAGTATAATGTCATGGGATTAACTATAGATTCCTTGCATGATCCTTTACTCTCTCTCCTCGGTGCTTTCGTGATGTATGGAAGACTTCTGCTTCATCATGGATGGTAAAATCAGTCCTCTGTATCTAGAGATCTTGGTGACTGTGCAGCTCAAGAAATAGAGCTTATGATGAAGACTTTCTTTGTGGTTCTAGCAGTTCTGTTTCTTCAGTGTCGTTTTACTTCATCTTCTGTAGTTGGTGTTCTTGGTCATTATGTTGCTTCTAGGATGGAACCTGGGACAGAGTCTTTCATTATGTTTCTGGAAGACCCGTTCACTTGAGGTTGTCTCAGTCAGACCTCTGGAATTGAATATCTTGTTTGTTGAACAGATTGTAGACTGAAAGCTAGGTTAGAGCTTTTTGTTGCTGTTGTTGTTGGTCCCGGGATGCATACTGTTTAGTCCTGGTTTAAACAACCAGTCATCTGTATATAGCAATCTTGGTTTTTGCACAGATTAAAGGGTGACATGTCTTCTGATTTTGTTTTATTGTTGGGTGGTGAGGAAGGATAACTTGCTCTTATATCTAGTTGTTCCCATTTCCTCGTTGTCAGGTTATCAATTTAGAGCTGGCATACATTGGCGTCAGAGCAGTATAATGAATGTCCTGGAGGGGACTCGGTTCCTGGAGCTGTTGTGGAGAACTCTGTCGTTTCTATATCTGGGATCCAGGAGTCAAGGTTCGATGGTCGGTGCCTATTTCCCTGGAGTCTAGGTTACTTCCCCATGACATATATTCAGGGTGGGAGATGTCCCTGTGTTGTAAAAAAAGTATAAGTTCTTATCCCTAGTAGATAAGAGCTTGATTTTACAGGTAAAATTTCCCCTATTTTTAATTTGCCTTTGCAGGAAGAAGTGGTGCTACATTATGTTGCTGGTGGATTTGGGGGTTAAGAGAGAAGAAAACAGACCCATGTCAAAACTAAAAATATATATGCTCAGACATATCTAAAGAAAAAACAGTTTCTTAAAAGAAAAAAAGGATTGAATAAAAGACGTAATTAAAAGAATAAAGTGGGGCTTGTAGGGATCCCCACCTCTCTAAATTAATATATACCAAAGCTAACTTCTATATGTTTATATGGGGGCAGGAACACACAGAGATAGGAATCCTCATTAAAAGACAACCTAGACCACAAAAAATCCATACGTATATCCTATATAACCCCTCCCATGTACTATCCCCTCTCTCCCCCTCAGGAGCCTGGCTATCACTTCACACATTAATCCAATCCCCGATATCCCCACCATGTTAGAATCCTTCACCTTCAGTTCTTAACCCACTAGGCATCAAGACCAACCTCCTACACCAACGAAGTAGTACCCAGCTCCCAAGTGAAGAGACACCCACTCAAGATTACACCACGTTCCTGGCAAGAAAATTCAACCAACACCCCGACTGACTCATGCAGTGTGGCCCTCCTAATCACCTTTCCCTATTGTGGACTGTGGCTTAATATCGCATAAGCTCCAAAAGGATTCCCACTGCAAGAACTATACCCTGGACCTCCCAGCGTGTAGCCCACACCTCACGAGGAAATCTCAAAAGATAATGGGGAAGTCTATACTATCATCATAAGTATAGACCTATATAGCACTACCTCATATACTGTTTCTCCCCAAATGTAAAGTAAGCACCTGTATCATTTTCTCCAATTTTCTGTTTTTTTTTCTTTTTTCCCACCTTGTTCGTTTTTCTTTTTTTCATTTTTGTTTTTGTTTTTTTTTGTTTGTTTGTTTTATTTATTCTACTTTTTGTATTTTGATTTGATTTGTTTTATGCTTCTTTTGGGGCCAGAGCTGGCTGCGTTCAGAGGGTGCTCCTGGCTCTGTGCTCGGAAGTTGCCCCTGGTGGGCATGGGTGACCATGTGGGATGCCAGGATGTGAGCCACCGTCCTTCTGTGGAAGGACAGATGTCTTACTATGACAATTGTAGAGAAATAGAATGCCTGCCTTGGAAAGGCAGGGCGTGGGGGGAGGTAGAAAATAGGGGGACAATGATGGCAAGAAAGTTGCATGGGTGAAGGGATGTGTACATTTTATGGCTGTAATACAATTATAAACATGTTTGTAACCATGATTCTTAAATAAATTATTATTTAAAAATATAAAAAAGAAAAAAATGAAAAAATAGAAAAGTGATTTTACATTATTATGCACCATTTTTCTTATTTTACCCTAAGTACAACTATTCCATGTCCAGCAGTGAGTTAATGCAAGGGTAATTCCATTGCTTTGCATGTTTCCAAATTGAGTTGGATTCCCAGATCCTCATGAATGGCACTCTGAGCACCATCAAGTAGGATTCCTAAACACAGACCCAGCAGTAAGTTCTAAAGTACTACTGGATGTGACTTCCTCAAATAAAATTAAAGTAAATCTTGGCATTAAAGTACTTCCTGGCATTCTTGGCATTTGTTTCTCACATTTAAAAATATTATTACAATTTTAATATAGTTTAGACATAATAAATAAACATTTTATAGATCTTTTATATGGTTTAAGCAATTCTCTCTCTGTTTCCTTTATGGGGTGGGGGGCTTTGGTCAACAGAAGTTACTCCTGGCTCTGAGCTAGAAATTCCTCTTGGCAGGCTAGGGAGAACATATGGGATGCCAGAGATTGAATATGGGTGCATCTCCAGTCTGTTGATGCTAGGCAAATGCCCTAGCTATCACTCCAGCCCCAATTTCTCTTCTTAACATATACATTGACTTAGTTTATTTCTCATAAGTAGTAAAGCAATACAGATATAGTATTTTAACTAAACATGTTTATACTATCCACATGGTTTCTTAACAGTAGACATTTAGTTTGATCATTAAAAGATGCTTTAGCTTTTTTCTTCTCTATTTTGTTCTTGAGTACCTTGGTAAACAAAGGAGGACTTGTTCCTGGTATTGAAAATCAATAAAGGTTATTAAAAATACAATATCTCAGTGTTTGGCTTGGCATTCATTATATTGGAGTGATTTTTCTTTCATATCTCATTATTTATAAAGTAAAAAATGTTTACTAACCTAAAAATACACACATTTTATTTATATATAATTAATAGCATCTATGATAAAATAAATTTGGGTTCACAGTGGTATTTCTAACTTTAATTCACCATTACTTGGATCACATACATATTTTGGTCCATAAATAAATGACTCTAAAAGTGAACAATTGCCAGCTAAAATTTACTATATATATGCTTTTATCATTAAAATAATTTAAGGGATCTTTCATTTTTTTATATTGCTATTAACTTCTTAATTTGTCCTTTTGTGTGTGATATATTTCCACTGAGGTCAGAATTTCATGGTTACAGTTTTTCTCAACAATTTACAGCATTTATAGATTCAATGGCCTTCTTGCAATTTGCATTGATTGTTTCTTGTGAAAATTCTATTATTCTCATTATTTTTGCTCATTTGTTCCAATAGATTTTTCTTCTTTATAATTAGATTTAAGCATTAAGCTTATGTGTGTGTTGTGTGTAATGTTGTTCTATTTCTTGTTTATATAAGTCATTGTTTTTTGTTTGTTTTTAGGAGGGATCAACTCTAGATGTGTTCAGAATTTACTCAGACTCGAATAAAGTGCTGTCTGGGCACTCAAGGTTGAACCCTAACAAGTCAATAATACTAATTGCTCTACTGTTAGCTTGATCCATCTTTTGAATATTTTATGATAATACAAATAATTATGATTAAGTATGTGAATTTATTAGCAACAATTTTTTCAATTATACATTCTATTGTCTCTCCTATGTTTTCAGTAATCCAAGTACATTTGTATTATACAATTTTAAGTTCTGATACTCACTAATTATATGTTTTCTTTTTTTATTAGTTTCCACTGCTAAGTCTTCAAAGTTACTAATCTTCTATACTGTTTAATCTGTCTTTAATTACATACAATTATTATGCCTCTCAGAGTGTATGATTTTCATCTCTAGCTATTTGATTCAGACTTATTTTTCAATCATCCATATCTTAAATTAGAACATTAAATCTTTCTCCTAGTTTCATGACTCATGAAATAGAATTATTTAGTAACTCTTCAATACTATTTTATACTAACTCTACCCAATATTCCATTTATGTTTTGGATTTACATTATTTGTCTCATCATTTTGGGTGATATTCTCCTGTTCAAGTTTGCATCGACAATTTTTAAATAGCTTAAAAGTAGAAAAAAAAAACCCTGAAAATTCAGAGATTTTATATTCTCCCCTTATTTCACAATCACCATTGTCAGCTACAAACTTTGAAAGAAGGTCAGTCACCAAACATAGTTTTTTTATTCAAGCTAACTGATCCTTCTTCAAAATTTGTCTTCTATTTAATTTTTATTAGTATTATAAAAATATTTTTGAGGCCAGATTAATAGTACAACAGTTAATACAGTAGCCCTGCTCATGGTCAAACCATGTTCAGTCCTTGGAGCCCTGCCAGGAGTAAATCCTGAGAACAGAGCTTGAAGTGACCTCTGAGTATCAGATTGTGGCCGCAAAGCATAAATAAATAATTTTATTAGCTATGTGCTATTATATCCTGATTTAAAGTTCAAGTTTAAAAGCATGTGTATTATTTATTAAGCAGCTTCTAAAACTCCAATAAGTAAAAAATGTAGACTTACCTCTATTGATAATTTTAGTTGAATTTTGAGCATTCTAATCAAAGTTCAAAAAGTATTGGCATACAAAAATGTATTGGCATATTTATAAGTGATATTAGGAGGTCGTTTTATTTTTCATTTATATATATATTTATTTTGTTTTTGTTTTGTTTTGTTTTGTTTATTTTAGGCCACATCCTGTGATGCTCAGGGGTTACTCCTGGCTATCAGCTCAGGAGTATGAGCTATGAGCTCTTGGCTCAAGGGACCATATGGGACGCTGGTGAAATTGAACAGTGGTCCGTCCTATGCTAGCGCAGGCAAGGCAAATGCCTTACTGCGTGCATCACCGCTCCGGCCCCTAGGAGGTTGTTTTAAAGGATATTCCGTCTATTTTTTTTTATTTCTATTTGATCCTTTTTAGACACAAAAAAAAGAAGGGTTCTGTTATTAATTTAAATCTAAGTGAGAGATACAATGGCTCTTTCATCCATATTGTGATATATTTTTATTTTCAAGTGAATTTTAATTTCAAAAACAGTTTTAGTTTTAATAAGTACTTAGAAATGGTCATATAATAACTATGTTATGGTACTCAGAGTATTCTCTTAATAGTGATTAATTTACAATGACTGTAGTTATTGACTGCATTCATTTATTTCGAATAATAAATTATGTAGATTGAGTGGAGGACTTTAACTTCATGTTTTGTAATAACACTTTAAGCACTATATTCCATTATATCTTAGGTTATATTTTTACTTTTACTTTTTTTTCCATTGAATATTGAAAGGGTAAAGAGGGAAATAAGTTTTCTCCACAAAAGTCAGTTGAGATTGCCCCGTATTTATCAAACCACATATTTTTCACTTCCACTTTTAGAACCAAATAATCCTGTCAAGAATGGTTTACGTGTGGTCCTACCAGTGGTGAGGAAGAAGGAACATATGACCTTTTGTATCATTTCTCCTTTTTTTCAATTCCTTATTGAAAAGATTGCTGGATTGCTGGTGCCACTCTTCTACTTTATCATTGTAAACGTTTCCATGAATCACCATAAAACAGTGCCTTTTTCATTATCTAGCAACATAAAAGTAGTGTTCTTGGAATTTATGTATGCTGAATATTGTGTCTAAGCTACCTTATGTAATGAGGCTAGATTTGAAATACTTTCTTTCATTACCAGTATTTCCAATGATTTCCTGTCACAATAAAACTGTATCTAGGCCTATATATTGGCCTCTATCTTTAGTTCTTATAAATTCTCTCAAGACACATATACGAACACACACACACACAGACAGACATATATATATATATATATATATATATATATATATATGGAAATTCATATATATATATGAATTTCCATAATTAGGTTATTTTTTCTCAGATGTAACTTTTAAAATGGCAATGTATTCACTTCAAACTGGCTACTATCTGGTATTATTTTTTCAATTAAATGGGAAAATGTTTCCTGTATTACTGAGAAATTTTTGTATGATGAGAGTATTTGTTTTAAACTTTAGTATTTTATGTACTCTGTTGTTACTATGATAAATTACTGTAGTTAAGCTATAAATAAGTGCACTGTTGATTACAGAAAGGTGATATTGTAGAGTTATATTTTTTAAAGTTATCTTTTCTTTGTTTTTTGGCCACACCCGGTGGTGCTCAGGGGTTACTCCTGGCTGTTTGCTCAGAAATAGCTCCTGGTAGGCCAGGGGACCATATGGGACACCGGGATTCAAACCAACTACCTTTGGTCCTGGAATGGCTGCTTGCAAGGCAAACACCACTGTGCTATCTCTCCAGGCCCTAAAGTTATCTTTTAATGAATTTTAAAACATGTCTTTCACATCAGTCTTTTCATGATTATTTACCAATTTAATATTATTATATACCTTGGAAAATAAGCATAAGGTTATTGAATTTTTCTCTTTGGTATTTTTTCTTATCATATCCTCACAACGCTGTAAAATTTTTTGGCTAGAGATAGACATGAATATTTTAAAATTAAAATAAAATAAAAATATTTCTATAAGGTGTCTGATATTTAATTACATTTATGTGATAATTACATAGTCAAAATTACTTAACTGAAAACATTCTACAACAAAAACAAGATAAGACACCTAAATATCCTTATAATGTAGTTAAAATATAATCAAAATTATGTTAATATTTAAGGAAAAGTCATTTGTTTGAGGACTTAAATAACTTGAAAAACAGAGGTTAGCACTTTTATCATATATCCTAATTTAATAGGGCAAAAATTTAAGATGACTCTTACTTCAATTTACTGTTTAAAAGCAATAACTTCTATAGAAATTACATGTCTTTACTTAAATGAACAAAATAGATCCCAGATAAAATAAAAACTTACTGAATCTATGTACATACATAGCTGCTTATTTTTTAAATATTGAAACCAAATGATATCTACAAATTATAGATTTAGTGATATAATTTTCTTTTCTTTTTTGTTTATTTGTTTGTTTTGGGTCAAACCTGGTGGTGTTAAGAGGTTACTCCTGGGTCTGTGCTCAGAAATCATTCAGTGCAGGCTAGGGGGAACATAGGGAATGCTGAAGATGGAACATGGGTCCATCCATGATCGATTGTATACAAGACAAATTCCCTACTGCTATGCCTCAGTTTCATTGTCTTGACTGGAAGGAAGAGTACACATGATGATGCTTAAGGCTTACATTCTTGACAGTAATCATGAACACTCCTAGTGGACAGAACACAGGGAACCTTATGGCATGCCAAGAATAGCAAGTTACTGCCTACTATCATTTCACTTCAAACAATATGATGTTAAAGACCTGGAATTGTTTGGGGAATACAGCTAAATGGTAGAGTACTTGCCTTGCAGATGTTAGCATCTAGCTTATATCTTTCTCACCACATAACCAAAATGAATAAATATATAATATTCATTAATTTTAATGCAATAAATAGTTACACCCATTACAATTAATAATTTTTTCTCAAATCTTACCGTGCATAAGTATATTTCTAAAATAAAGTTTTATATAAAATAAAGTTTTAAATTATTGACCAATAAGTGAGGTGCCCATATAAATTAAACTAACTCTAAAATTTGTCCTCTTTGATAGTCTAATAAATAAGTATATCTCATAATTTTTACATCTCTTTAGGGGATAGGAGTGACAAATTATTACAAACTTATAGAAAGAAATACAAAGAAAAAATGATACAGAGATCATGCATTTGAAAGTTAATAATAAGATCTATACTCATTTGTGGCAACAAAGTGGTTTTTCTTTGAGTCCAAACAGGGAAAATTTCCTTGTAAGATATCATAGAAGTACCTACCTGCTAAAGTAGTGACATGGGCGCTTGAGAAATAGTCTGTACTAATATACTAAACAGGTTCCTCCTTAATACAAAGAAAGAATTATATAAGATTATAAATATTCCCAATTGACATTTCAGTGCTGAAGATAATACAAAAAATCCACAAACATGCCAACAATCATGAAAGTCACAACTGGAGAGAGCAGTGAAACAGGGTTTGATTGATACATTGTATGTGATCTATATCAGTTCAATCTCTCATACCCCATGGTCTCCTTGCTTGGGGAAAACCTAGGTATCTCCAAATACCAATGGTATAGTTCTGGTAATCTCAAGAACTACAAGACCTAAACAGTATCTAATAATCTGGACACCACATTGTAATGTGACCTCAATTGGCTAAAAATTAGGAATAAAAAATCCTCCAGGGGGTAGAGTGGTGGCGCAAGCGATAAGGCTTCTGCTTTGTATGCACTAACCTAGGACTGACCATGATTCGATTCCCCTTCACAAACCTGCATCTAGAATTTTTAATTAAAACACAAAAATTAAAAACATTAACTAAGAGATTTAAGAAAATATAGAGTAGCTGGAGTGATTGCACATGGTTGATCTGGTTCATTTTTTGCATCCCATATGGTCCAAGGAGGCTATCAGGAGAAATTTCTGAGTGAATAGTGAGTGAGCAATAACTCCTGAGTTTTGCCAGATGTGGCTCAAACCCCCTCCCCACAAAAAATTTTAGAACTTTAGTTAATAAAAGTTAAATTTCCAAAATTTTTGAATGTTCTACAAAGTAGAATGAAGATAGTTGAAAATAAAAATTCAGATTTCTCAATAAAATGTCTGAAAGATCAATAGAGTTGACAGATCAATAGAATAAATATACTTATAAAAATGAAAGAAAATGGGGCTGGAGTGATGGCGCACAAGAGGGCATTTACCTTTCACGTGGCTGAACCAGGATGGACCACATTTGGCTCGATTCCCAGGGGTCCCATATGGTCCCACAAGGCAGGAGCGTTTCCTGAGCACATAGCCAAGAGTAACCCCTGAGAGTAACCGGTGTGGCCCAAAAAATTCAAAAGAAAGAAAATAAAGATAGGTGAAAGAAATAAAGAATGAAGGAAAGAAAGGAAAGAAGGAAGGAAGGAAGGAAAGAAGGAAGGAAGGAAGGAAGGAAGGAAGGAAGGAAGGAAGGAAGGAAGGAAGGAAGGAAAGAAGGAAGAAAGGAAGGAAGAAAGGAAGAAGATTAAATGCAAAGAATCTGGTTATGCACATGATTCAACTAAATTGTGACATACTTTGCTTAAGGCTCTGGACTGGATCATGGTAATGCACTCCTAGGTATATCCCCACAAATAAAGAATAAAACAAATTCATAAAATGAATAAAAGTGCAATCACATGTATCAAGGATTAACAGTGTTAAGGGGCCAAGCAATAGTGCAGCAGGTAATGTCTTGTTTTGTATATGGCTGACCTGATATGGTCCAAACTGCAATATCACAGAACTACACAGTACCTACAGAACCATGAGGAGTGAATCCTGAACAGAGTCAGGAGAAACTACTGAGAATTGTGAAGTCTGAGCCCCTCCACCAAAAATAAACCAAAGATACTGAACATATCTGTGTTGAGAGAAAATTATAGTGGAAAATGAATACTTTAGAGAGAAATGATAGTTTAGAATAATTAACTCAATTTTCTACCTCATACAACTAGAACAATAATAGCAAAAATAGTATGTAATAAGGAAAACTAGAATAGGAAAAATAAAATAAGAAATAGAAACCACTAGAGAAAAATCAATGAAACCAACAGCTGTGTCTTTTTAAAAAATCAATACAATTAATGAACCTTTAGCTAAAATAACAGAGATAAAAAGAGAAATCTGACACAAGTCTTCTAGCACACACACAAAAAAATATTACTATAGGAAGACTGTGAAAACCTTCATAAAATTATTATTTTATGATTATGCAAGTTTTAGAAAAATTAAATTCATTACTTGGGTGAATTTAAATAAGTATTTAAATTGATATTTCAATTTTATATTCTTTAAATAGATTGAAGATTAAAGTCCAAGTTCCTGGGGTCAGAGCAATAGGACAGCAGTAGGGCATTTTCCTTGTACGTGACTGACCCAGGACAGACCTGGGTTCAAACCCGTGTGTCCCATATGGTCCCCCTGAGCCAGGAGCGATTTTTGAGTACATAGCTAGGAATAAGCCCTGAGCATCACTGGGTGTGGCCCCCAAAACAAAACAAAAATAGAAAAATCCAAGTCCTCAAGGAATACACAGTTAAGATGGTTCTCTGGGAATTTTCTCAAATATTTAATAGTTAATATTATTTTTTTAGTTTTCATTTTTATTTATTTCTTATAAAATAATTTTATTTTGACCAAAGTGGATTACAAATAATTCACAGTAATATTTTATGTATACCATGACATTGAATCGGGGCATTCCCACCACCAATGTTGTCCTCTGTCTCTGCCGGTTCCCAGCAAGCATCCCATATTCTCCTCCTTTGCTCCCTGGGCTGCTAGTATAAGTGGTTTCCTCTGGGTCTAGCTTGTTGTAGATTGGGTATTGATCCTGTTGTTGTTGGCTTTGGATTTGGTACCTAAATCTGATCATTTTTTGTCTTTATTCAATGTTCATACGACTATTTGGTCTTTGTAACCTCCATTTTTTCCCATTAGTTTGTGAGGTGGAACAAGATGGTTCAAGTTATGTGGTTCTGGATTAATATTAATTTTATTCAAAGTTTTCTATTTTCAAAAACAGAAAAGGATGCCTATTTCCTACACAGTTCAAGAGTAGCATTGATTTAACAAAAAAAGGGCAATAAGAGAGAACTAATAGAGAAGAAGCCATAATAATTTGCAATTATACTGAGGTAGAAGAAATAAAAAATAAAGAAATTGAAAATCAATACATAACTCATTTTGATGGCATAAAATATTATAGAAAATAGCGGTTTCTTAAAAATATATTCTAGAAATAACAAGCATGTTTATTAAATTTGAAGACAATAAGATCAACACAAAAATATTAGAATTGCTTTAATACTAATGAAAAGTAAAGGCAGGGGACGGAGCAATACTCATTGGCAGGGCATTTGCCTTGCACACAGCTAACCTAGGACGGACCTCGGTTCAATCCCCAACGTCCCATATGGTCCTCCCAAGCCAAGAGCTATTTCCGAGAGCATAGCCAGGAGTAACCCCTGAGTGTCACCAGGTGTGGCCCAACAAACAAACTAAAATTATTAAAAGAAAAGTAAAAGCAATGCAATATGCAATTGTTACAATGTAAGCTATGCATATATATATATATATATATATATATAAAATCAAATTTAAAAGTCTCGGGGCTAGAGTGATAATGCAGCAGTAGAGCATTTGCCTTGCAGGAGCCTAACCCAGGACAGACTTTGGTTTGATTCCTGGATTCCCATATGGCCAGGAGCCTTTTCTGAGAGCATAATCTGGAGTAACCCCTGAGCGTCACCAGCTGTGGCCGAAAAAAAAAAAAAACCAAAAACACTCACATAAAAAGTCTCATCAAAGAAATCAAAGTATAACTAAACATGTAGATATCACATAGTCATAGACATGATCTGTCAATAGAGCAAAGATGCCAATATTCTTACTTTTTTTGTGTGGTTTTTGGGTCACACCTGGCAGTGCTCAGGGGTTACTCCTGGCTCCATGCTCAGAAATTGCTCCTGGCAGGCACGGGGGACCATATGGGGCACCGGGATTCGAACCAATGACCTTTTGCATGAAAGGCAAACACCTTACCTCCATGCTATCTCCCGGGCCCCAAGATGCCAATACTCTAAAGTTGATTAGAAATTTACGACAAATACTATTAAACTTATAAGATGATTTATTTTTGTACATATAAATTTATAATGGAAATTTTAGGTGAAAAAGTCCAAGACTCTAGTAAAAGTGAAATAATCTTTAAATACACACTTACATTTGGTTTGGGGCCATGCATAACAGTTCTCTGGTTGTACTCTTATTTGTGCTTAGGGACCACTCTAGGCAAGGCCTGGGAGACCATATAGATTGCTTGGAATTAAACAAAGATTGGTCATGTGCAAGATTGTTTAGCTATTTATTATAAAACTATATTTAAACATGTCTTAAAAATAATTGCTTATAAGAGTCATGACTACCAATGCTTGGTTGTCATAGAATACGTCTCAAATCATGACAACAGTCAAACTCAGTTATGTATATTAGTTAATTATAAACCCTACAATTTGACCCATATTCTAAGTCCATCTTAAAATAAATATATAAATTCAGGATTTTCACAACTAAATATTAAGGTACTTATGAAATTATAATGTTAAAAATAGTGACATTTACAGAGGGGCAAAAATATCAATAAGCGATTAAAGAAAACATAGATTAACATAAATGTGTTTGATTGATTTTTAATAAAGGACCACAGTGGAGTAATTTGATTTTCATGAAGAAGGATAGAATGGCTGGGGCCAGAGATGGTACAGTACTTATGGTTGCTTTCCTTGCCTATCAACCAGGATTTAATCCTAATATCCCATAAGAACTACTAAAATTTTTAAAGAATGTTATTGAGCAAGAACAAAGAGTAAGACTTAAGCCAAAAAAAATAAAACCATTGCAAAATTTAAAGATAGAAAATACAACTGTGATATTAGTCGCATAGCATACATAAAAAATAAGCACAAAATTAATTATACCCTTCACTGTAAAACATCAAATCAAAAGTCTTGAGAACAGATATATAAAGTATACTTGAGAACACAGAAAGTAAAATCTATAAAAGGACATAATAGAAAATAAACAAATTCTTCAAGGTTGAACTTTTTCTCTATAAAATGCCAAATGAAATGACAAACCACAGATTCAAAGAAAATAGCTACAAATCACATATCCAATGAAAGTTCAATGTTGAGAATATGACATTGTCCACAAATGTCACAAAATAACTAACATAACAAAGACAAATAATCTAGCTAAAATATTATGTACAGAATACACATTAAAGCACATTTTTCACTAAAGAGGCTACTCATGCTGAAAATATATTTTCCAGATTCTTTTCAGATGAAGAGAATCAAATAATTATTCTGCCAACTCATACAACTATTTATGAGTACTATGATTATTAATACTAAAATTTTTTCTAATCCCTATTATTTAAGCTATAGATGTAGAAAAGTCAGAGGTTCAATTTAGTTCATGTCCTATTCTCTGAAATCCAGGGATTACTTTGCTATTCATTAACTTGCTGGGAAAGAATAAGATAAAATGCCCACATTCAAGGAGTGAGACATGAAAAAAAATGGGTGGGGATTGAAGGACTGGATTCCATATTTTGTGTACAGAGGATTAAGTGTGCTCCCTGGCAAAACCTGGGCGGTGATTATGATCCACATATTGGGAGTAGCTGTGGGTGTATTCCTAAATCCTTCATGAGAAGAGATTTTATTTTTTTCTCATTCCTTCGTATTTTTATTCTTTCAACTTTCTCAGTCTTTATTGTCTTCTTTTCTGGTATTCAGCATACTCACTAATACTAGTTGTTACCTATCATAGTAGTTAAGGCAACATACTGAATTAACTGATGGAAACTCTAATCTAATCCATATACAACTTCAGTAACACATATAGATGTAATCTGAGGCAGATAAAAGTAATGCACTTAACATTAGCCATTAGAATATATAAGCATATTCAGAAAAAGTTAAACATACAATAAGGTAATAACTAGACTGTAATAGAAGTAGAAGAAAAAAACGGACACTTACACAGGGGAACAAAAACATTTGCTCACATAAAAATGTATATATATATACAAATATTTGAGGAACCTTTATTTTAAAAGCCCTAAAATAGTGTCCAGAGATGCTTACCAGATGTTTGTTCTGACCTACTTAAATGTTGGCACGTGGTATAGTTCCCAGACCCAAATGGAGTTGGGGTGCAAAATCAGAAATATCTATGAATACAAAGAAAGTTTGACCTGCCCAAATAAAGCAACATATCCAGGTATAAGCTTAGCTATTATCTTGTCTCTCTCGATCTCTTAACTCTTCTTGTAAGAGTTAAGTTATCCACTTCTCCTCAGTTCAATCCCCAAGCCCCTCTCCTAGATGATTCTCTTTTTTGGGATGTATATAACTTTTTCTCTGCTTTGAATAGCATAATTACTGTAGTTCCCCCGAACCTTCACAGATTATTAAATTGATTTTTCCTTTGCTAAACTATTTGATGTTGCATTGATTTATCCAGCCCAAAAAGAGCCCAGAGGAACAGTGGAAGTTTCCTTGCATGAAAACAAATATTGCAAATATTAATAGCATGAGAGCATTTTAACAATACTTTTACTGGAATACTTTTGGTAGAAATGATGAGGCCTACTATTTATTTCAAGACAAAAAAAAAGCCAGCAATGTAAAGCAGTTTTCTTATCCTGGATCAGACAATTCATAGTTTTATATAGAGATTAAGTAAATCAGAGTCTTGCTAAGGTAAATAGTGCTGCAATAAATATAGGTGTAAAGAAAAGGATTTTTGTATTGTATTTTTGTGTTCCTAGGTTCCTAGGAGTGGTATAGCTGGATTGTATGGGAGCTCAATTTCCAGTTTTTGGAGCAATCTCCATATCGCTCTCCAGAAAGGTTGAACTAGACGGCATTCCCACCAGCAGTGGATAAGAGTTCCTGTCTCACTGCATCCCCGCCAACACTGCTTGTTCTCATTCTTTGTGATATGTGCCAATCTCTATGGTGTGAGGTGGTACCTTATAGTTGTTTTGATTTACATCTCCCTGATTATTAGTGATGTGGAGCATTTTCCCGTGTGCCTTTTGGCCATTTGTATTTCTTCTTTATCAAAGTGTCTGTCCATTTCTTCTCCCTATTTTTTGATGGGATTAGATGATTTTTTCTTGTAGAGTTCTGTCAGTGCCTTGTATATTTTGGAGATTAGCCCCTTATCTGATGGGTATTGGGTGAACAGTGGGTGGCTCTTGTATCCTGGGCACTGTATTTCCTTTGAGGTGCAGAAGCTTCTCAGCTTAATATATTCCCATCTGTTAATCTCTGTTTTCACTTGTTTGGAGAGTGCAGTTTCCTCCTTGAAGATGCCGTTAGTTTCAATGTCATGGAGTGTTTTACCTACATGTTGTTCTATATACCTTATGGTATCAGGTCTGATATCGAGGTCTTTAATCCATTTGGATTTTACCTTTGTATATGATGTTAGCTGGGGGTTTAAGTTCGCTTTTTAGCAAGTGGCTAGCCAGTTGTGCCAACACCACTTTTTGAAGAGGTTTTCATTGCTCTGTTTAGGATTTCTTGCTCCTTGTTTAGGTGATTGTATGTCTGGAGAACATTCTCTGAGTACTCAAGCCTATTCCACTTAGGGTCTGTCTTTATTCCAATGCCATGCTGTTTTGATAACTATTGCTTTGTAATACAGTTTAAAGTTGGGGAAAATAATGAATGGCTAAAGAAACTGGTACATATACACAATGGAATATTATGCAACCATCAAGAGAGATGAAGGCATGAAATTTTCCTATACATGGATGTACATGAAATATATTATGCTGAGTGAAATAAATCAGACAGAGAAAGAGAGAGAGAGGAAGACACAGAATGGTCTCACTCATCTATGGTTTTAAGAAAAATGAAAGATATTCTTGCAATAATTTTCAGACAAATGAGAGGAGGGCTGGAAGTTACAGCCCACTTCATGAAGCTCATCACAAAGAGTGATGAGTTTAGTTAGAGTACCTACATTGCTAGCAAACCTAACAATGAGAATGGATGAGAGAAATAGAAATCCTGTCTAGAGTACAGGTGGAGGTGGGGTGGGAAGGAGAGATATTTGGGATATTGGTGGTGGAAATGTTGCACTGGTGATGAGGGGTGTCCTCTTATGTGACTTAAACACAACCACAATCATGTTTGCAACCAAGGTGTTTAAATAAAAAATATTATTTGAAAAAAATAAACTTTGTAGAATAGAAAATAAATCAATATATATCAATATATAGCTTTATTTTTATTAATATAATTTTTATTTTAATTATTTTGGAACGGTTTGTGGCCTACACTTAGCAAATCTCAAGGAGTATGGTGGCACTTAGTTTAGGAGTCTAAGCTGCAGAGGCTCAGAACACATAGGGGTGACCAAAATGGTACCCAGGTTTGCTTTGTGCAAGACTTTGCCTCCTTTTTCTTTTATAGCCACAGTACCTAAAATAGACATTGATAGGCAAATTGTTTCAGTCTAGAGTTTTCCACAAATTTAAGAAATGGATCATGTTTTTGTTCTTCAAGTAATAACATGATTGGTATTTTTATTCATATTCAATAAACACATAAAGTATATACCTTAAAATTTAGTATGATAGAAAATGAATACCTATGCATTTGGATATAAGAACTAGTAAGTTAAGAGAAATAGGATATTTATACATATTAAAGTCCCTCTAGTAACTGTGTACTAGTAACATTTTATAGCTTATTCATAGTTTGTGTTTTTTATTTGTTCTAAAGATTCATTTATTCTTTTCCAATTTATATTTTATTGTATTGAATTGAACGTTTTTTCCAATAGCTTGTTTCTGCCTGTCTGCATTACATTTTTAAAACATATTGTTGCCCTTCTGTTGATGAGTCAGTTTATTTTACTGCCATATTCTCTAATTGAATATGGCATAATTTATCCATTCTTCTGCTACTGGACATTTGGCATATTTTCAGATTTTGCTATTATGAAAACATTGTCCTGAATGTAGTTAACCTAACTTTTATAGTCATATTTAAATTTTTTCAAGAGGTATGTGAACCAGAGCTTCTTAAATTTGTTTATATTCATAACTACTTTTGCCTGTGAAATTTTTATGTGGCTGAGGTAGATAAAATAGGTACTTGAAAACTCAGAGTCCATATTTAAATTTGCCTGCTTGTGACAATTTTCCATCTTAAATCAGCATCAGTGATTCATTGCAACAGATGTTAAGGAAGGATAAAAAGAATTTGAATTGCCAAATGTGCACTCAGATATTGAACAGTATCCATTAATAACAAAAGGGTGGTGTGGTACTCTGGTGTCTGTTTTAATATTATTGTTTGTTGTTATTTGTTGTTGCTATGTTTTACCATATTTTTAGTGTTATTGGGTAAGCTACTGGAACTAACCAATTCTGTGAGCTGCTGTATTCTAATTGTGGTGATACCACAATTTTTCATGACTCTCACAGATCATGCTGGTGAACTATTTGGTGTCTCTAAATGCATGAAGACTGTGATGGTCTTAAAGAAATCAAGTGTATTAGATAAAGTTTAGTCATCCTCCAATCATATAAGGTGCTATTGGCCTTAAACTGCTGTTAAAGTATCAATAATATATGAAATATAGTTATTAATCAGGCCAATAGCCTTAAACTGCTGTTAAAGTATCAATAATATATGAAATATAGTTATTAATCAGGAGCACCAATTAATAAGTATAAATATATACCTTATCTATATAAAATATAGATAAAAATATAAATATATTTATAAAATATAAATATATACCTTATCTATATAAAAGTATATATATATAGAGAGATTTATATAGATATATATCTCTTGCTGAAAATTCTGTGACAATGAACCCTCAAATTTCTGATTGTACAGGTGCATGATGAGATAAATAAAACTTTATTTAGACATAGGTTAGTGAGTTAAAAAATAGTAGACTTGAGGCCAAAGCAATAGCATCGTGATAGGGCATTTGCCTTGCATGTGGTGATCCAGGACTAACCAAGGTTCGATCCGAAGAGTCCCATATGGTCCACTGAGCCAGGAGCAATTTTTGAGCGCATAGCAAGACCCCTGAGCTTCATAGGGTGTAAACCAAAAAAAAAAATGTAGACTCATGTCACCAATCAACACCTGACCTAAATGGTCACAAAAAGTGAAACCAGGCCAGATATTAATATTACACTGGAAGATTATCTCTGCCCCAATGTCAAGAGGAGAGACAGTTTTTTCTCAGTCAACCCTTCCTCCAAAGTACCTAAAGAAAGGGCCAGTCTTCCTCAAAGTTTACTTTCTCAAATGGCTAACCTGTTTATTGTTCAGGCTTGTAGAGAAAAGAAGTGTATATAAAGTTACCAGCCCACCAGGGGAATTTACTATTTTATTTAGTACACACTAGTATGCAGCCCAATATTTTTTTCCCTGTTTTTCCTTCCCTTGTCAAAGCTATGAGGTTGCTCTGAGGACATGAATCTACTATCTTCCAAGCTGCTAGCTTGTTTCCAATAAAGCTTTGCAGACATGGCATCATGTCTTACGTTGATTAGTCCCAAATAACTAGGGAATTGGAATTGAACAGGCAAGGAGTTTTTATTAAAAAAAAAAAAAAACAAGACATTCATTTCTACTTGCTTATTTTAGTAGTTTGGGCTTTACAAGGAGATATTCAGGGATCATACCTGCCTCTCTGCTCAGGAATCACTCCTGAAAATTCTCCTAGACAGGAAGCTCATTTTTAAACAGAGTAGGTCCTATCCTTAAGAATTGCAGAATAAGCAGCGAATTCCCTTACTGACAAGAGACTTAAGGCACAATCTATAGCATCTACAAATCTAAACAAAGGCTTTTATTCAGTTCTCAATTACCAATTATATTAAAAACAAGATAAGAAAAGACTATGTCCAGAAAATGTTCTGGTTTTTAATTTTTAATTCAGCCATTAACTTCTTGGGGGCTGCTTTCAAAGAGATGTTTCTAGGAAACTAAGAGTTTGCTTTGAAAACATGGTAAAATTATCTGCTCATTCGCTATTGGTTTTAACTTTATAAATGATAACAATTAGAAAAAATACAAATAAACCATTCTAATTTGCTATTATGGAAGTCTAATTTCACTATTTTTGATGTTATTATCTTGCTGTAAACAATAGGTAAATCAGCTAGGTTTACAAAATTTAACATATGACTAAAGAGATCTTAAGATATAACCTAAATGATGATGTTAGAAAATCGTATGCCTTTAGAGATAACATTGTTTTGGATTCTGTACTCTGCTTGCTTGAGGAAATTAACATTTGTAAACCTGGTTTTGTTGTGTTTTGTTGTGTATAGGCTGAAGTTATAGGGTAGGAAGATAGGGCCTAGAAGAACAGCCAGTTCCTGGAACCAGACCCTATGGCTAAATGCCAGGAAATACATCAATATAAGACTAAACAGCACCTGAAAGATAGCCAGATGACACCCACCCTGGGTCTCAGGACTGCAGCCCATCCAGTATCTGTCTGATGTTACATTTTAACTACAAGAAATCCTAGCTCAATTTGTACTAAGGACCAATAATCTAAAAGGTCAACACAAAGAGGTGGGGGTACTCTATCTGAGTCCCATGTTGGAATAAACTCCCTTGCATTTACATTACTGCCCATCTCCCTAGTGGTCTTTTGGGTGGTGGATATTGAATTCCAGACTCAATAGATAGTTACGTAGGTTTGGTGCTTGCCTCTAAGTTCCCAAACTGAGTTTCATCCTTGCACTACATCTGTTCTCTGGAGTCTCGCCATGAGTGAACACTCAGCACAGAACAAAATCAGGAGCAAGTCCTAAATATTTCTGACTTGGTTCCCAAATAAATAAACAATAATGATAGCAACATTAAGAATTTGGGGAAAAATAAAAGCCAAACCACGAAATTCAATACCAACCAGCATGTCAATATTCAACTGATAAATTTTTGTGAGTTCCCAACCAAGTCCATACAACTCAAGGAGTCTCAGGACTAAATCTTTGCTTTTATTAGAAATGCAGAAGATGTTTCCCTGTGAAATTGCTTCTAACACAATTAGGATGGATAAGTAAAATGTGATTGATGGTTTTAAATCTCACCTACTTGAAATGTATCAGAGAAAGGAGATCAATATGCTTGGGGATAGTGAACACTTCAAAGTGTAACATGTGTCACATAACTTGTTTTGGACACTTTGGTTGTCCCTGCCTGGAGCCTAGCAGGTGTTCAACCTCTATTTGACCTCTCATCTTAGCCCTTGCTAATGGCAGGGGTAGGAAAAAATGTTATCAGTTACTTGAAGGAGTCAGGGAATAAAGGAAAATCAGAAATATAAAGAGTGGTGGGAAAGGGCCATTGAGAAGCTAGACAGAATTTTGGAGCCCAGTGACTAGCAAAAGATAATCTTGAGACATAAAGAGAAAAAGGCCTGGGCCTAGGACCTAGACATACCTAATTAAATTCTGCAATGAAAACTAAAGTATAAATATTGGGATCTAAATCATACCCACACAATTTAAGGATCTGCTGGAACTAAATTTTATCAATATAGCCCATCTCCTACAAAAGGCAAAGAGCTGAAAATACTATCCTACCAAAAGATTACTTATGCAAAATGAATCTCCTGATAGTGACATTTAATCATTGGAAGGAAACACCATGTCCTGGATCAATGATTTAGTCCCTTTGTACTCTTACCAAGTTCTTTGATATAGGTAAAGATTAATATTCTCTAGGGCAGTGATCCTTAAACTATGGCCCGCAGGACACATATTGTATTTGTTCCTGTTTTGTTTATTCACATCAAAATAAGATGTATGCAGTGTGCATAGGAACTTTTTCGTAAATTTTGTTTTTACTATAGTCTGGCCCTCCAATGGTCTGAAGGACAGTGAACTGGGACCCTCTTTAAAAAGTTTGAGGATCCCTGTTCTAGGGAGCACTAAGAGAAATTCTCTAATCTCTGTTCCTCTTCTTCTTGGAAGAGTAAAAACATTTCACTCACAACACTTGTGTTCTGTGTATTTTATAATTTTTCCTCTAGACCTAATATATTCCTAACAACTACCTTATGTTGATAATGAAATATTTGAAACAGTGGTTTTTGAGTCTTTTACAGCATTTCTGCATTGTTTACATAGATCTTTACAACTAACTAATTCCAGTAGAGTCATACCTTTTCCTGTGGCTTTGTGGAATATTTTTTTTTTTTTTTGGTTTTTGGGCCACACCCAGTGATGCTCAGGGGTTACTCCTGGCTATTCGCTCAGAAGTCGCTCCTGGCAGGCACGGGGGACCATATGGGGAACTGGGGGATCGAACCGCAGTCCATCCAAGGTTAGCACAGGCAAGACAAGCACCTTACCCTCCAGCGCCACTGCCCAGCCCCCTGTGGAATATTCTTATTGAAACAATAATAATTCTGGTTATATAAATATAAAGTGACTTTGCAGTTGTGATGAGATTAAATGGCTTAGTTATGCTTACATTCCAGGAAAACAGTGGTAGAAATGAATAACAAAGACAGAAAACATATGGATAAGGGTACAAATTAGTTCAAGATGTAATAAATCAGAAAGATATTCACTAAAATTCTAAATCTAATATTGTTACATTGTGCTAATAATAGTAGCCTCCATTGCTTTTTATCCTTACATTAGTGTCATACATTGAGTTATTCTCTTTAGGTTCATTATTTTATGTAATACTCACTAAATCCTATAAAGTGCCAATTCTATCTCTGTTATTCTGATAAAGAATATGAGGTTTATCAAAGCTAAATTATTCTCCCAGGTATAGCTGGTAATTAGATATCTTCATTTCTAGTACTTAACTCAGAATCTTCTGCAGTTAAAGCTCAGTAATTGCTTATTGAAAGAATAAGAGTTTCAGACTTCCAAGCATGGAATTGATTCAAAACCAAACCTCTGTAAAAGCTTTTGACAAAAGAATGTTCTTAAAAGTACTGTTGAAACCTGGCTTACAGGCATATGATAAGAGTCTCATTTGGAAGACAAAAATAATGCCTTTGGTAATATCTGAAAGGCACAAATACAATGTATTTTATAAGAATAGAGTTTAACAAGAGTAAGAACAACAACAAATTTTCCTGGAAATAAGAAGGCACATTCAGTTTACATGGTTTAATTAACTTAATACTGAGGTCTGAATTTTCCAACAGAAGATTAAGGGAAAAGATCATTACAGCTGTACAATTGATTATCAAGAAGAGATTAACTGTGAGAATATATAGTTTCTCTTAATTTTGCCACTGTGTTCACTTCATTGAGATTTAATATTTACAAAACCCTGTTGAGGCACTATTTCTATAAAATAAAATACAGAGAAAATAGAGCTGGAAAGATAACTCAGTGGACTGAGTTCAAACACTGCATATAGAAGAGCAAGGTTTAATCCCTGGTACCACATGGTCTCCAGAATAGTGCTGGAAACTAGGAGTAGCTTATGAGCTTTGCCAGGTGAAGATCTAGAACAAAGCAAAGTAATACAAAAAAGAAAAAAATCTGCACTTGATCTTAGCCAAAAAGTCAAGAAGTGATTAAAAACAGAAGTGTTTGTCTAGTTTTCAATGTACAATACATTTAGAATATGGTGATCGGACAAGAGAATGTCTAGTGTAAATGTCAAATGGCTAGTATAAAGCCTATTGTTGGTATTATAAATCCAGTGGGAGAAACGACTGCAATAAAAAAGATCAACTGTTGGCTCACCATGCATGGCATGGCGCCAAAATACCTGGGGAAATCAGGACTTGTCAAAATATTTCCAAGTTCCCTCCTAGGATAGGCATTTTGGTTCTGCCAGTCCCATAGCAACAAAGTCAACCTGTATCTGAGATCTTCTTGATCTTTATGACCTGGGAAATGCTTCCTAATTCATGCATATTCATAGACCCAAGGCTTTGATCTTGCCCTCACCCCAGTTTCTATATTTTGCTGTCTATTGTCCTTCAGAGAAAAGAATTTCAGGAGGGTACAATGTAATAAAAGTTTAATTTAGGAAAATAACAAATAAGAGGATTGTAGAAAATCCTGTAAAGTAAATCAAGGTTGTTACTGACCTCAATGAGGTTTATAATACCTCCTAAAATGGAGTACTTCATAAAGTAAAGTTGAGAAATTACATAAGGAGAGCATAGGGGTGTGGACAATTTCAAGATGGAGAATTTCTGATTTGGTTTTGCTAAAACTAGTTAGAATTAGATGAAAAAAAAAAACATTCACCTCAACTTCATTAAACTCTCCTTGGAATACACTTACATTTCAAAAATTACACCATGGCAATTTTGGCTTAAGTAATTCTTGGATGTCACGAATAAATTTTGGAACTGTTGCTTTGATGCATTGAATGATGATGTTTTGAATTCAGCAAATCTCTGTACAAATAAAATCTTTCACGTCTCTGTGTAAGGGTCGAGAATAAGGTAGGATAAGTTAAGTATAATAGGTGTGATTTGTTGGGACTAACATGCTTTCTGGCTTCTGTTTTTGCTTGCTTTTAGAGATTCTTGTGTTAACTCCTAGTTGGCAATAAGTTCTGCCATTACAGGCTGTGCTGCAGAGTGTGTTATGGATTTTGCTTAGAATTAACTAAGCTTTAGGTTCTG
>PVKC010007041.1:0-30134 GCA_004027635.1 Crocidura indochinensis | reverse complement strand
CTCTTTATTTGGCCCTCTTTTCCCTGAGTTCTTACCTTGATAGGCACCATGTCCGATCTATATAAGGAATATAGACACTCTTATACATTACCCTTCCACACCCAGAGACTTTTATACTCCCCCATATCCCTACCCGAATTTATTACCCCCTCTTTATTTGGCCTTCTTTTCCCTGAGTTCTTACCTTAATAGGCACCATGTCCGACCTCCTTCCCCAACAAACTACCATCCAGCTCTCAATGAAAGACACCCTCGAATTCTCGTGTCTCAACAAGGAACCACAAACAACGTGCCCGTTGACTCCAGCTTGTGACCCCTCTCACCCCCGTCATACTGTGGACTGATGAATGATACCGGAATCAGATGCAGCAAAACTCCCAACTCAAGGACATTACAGGACTCTAAAATGCCGTAAAACATATCTTAAACTCTAAACCAAAATATGTGATACAAAAAAGTGCTTTGGTCTCCACTCCCCAGAAGAGTATCTCGGAAAACCTAATTGGGAGGCATATATTGCCTATGTTAACTTAATATCATATTAATAATGCATCTTAAGATATATACTTCTAAACATACAGATGGCCTCCCCCATCACTTTCTTCAAATACCTTTCTTTTCCTTTTTTTCCCTTAATTTATCTTTTCTTTTTTATTTATTTATTATTTTTAGCTCACTTTCATCTATTTGCTTTATTTTTTTTATAGAGGCAGATTTTCAGCTTGGGTGCTGCTTAGTATAAAAACCAAGAAACCGTCGGTCATGCCTGGGATAAAAGCTCAGGCCACACCACAGATACTGTATGTGTAGCCTGACATCCTTACCCAGAATAGCACCAGCAATACAAAAGGACACCATATGTTTTGTATAGGTATAGTAAATAAGGGGAATCATTGACTCAGACAGAGATCTTATCTTCTAAGGATAAGAACTCACACTTTTTACACAACGGTGCCTCCCATCCTGGACATATGTCATGTGGATACAACTCAGTCTCCACAAGATTGTACACTGTTTATTCTCTAATCCCAGATCCCAGACATAGAACTGAAACAAATCACTGCCAACACCAGGAACCAACCTCTTTTGGGAGATACACGTGTGCTAGTGTTATAAGACAACATGGACAGTGAGGAAATGTCAATCTGACCTAAGACCGGAGGTCCTGTCACATCACCTAACACACTAAATGGAAATCAGAAGATGTATCATCTTTGAACTATAAAAATAAGAGCACTAACTTCAGAAAACTGACTTTGACAACAGTGATTGGGCAGAACTGGAGACCATTAAGGAAAACCCTACCCTAAGCTACAGTCCAGATCCCTTACAAAAATCAAGATTTCTTAGCATAGAGGCCCAATTCTGATAACAGACGGAGCAGAACCTTTGGAACCATGATTTCCTAGAGTTTGGCTTAGGGAACTAGCAAAAACATGGAGCATATGATACAGAAAACTGAACAGATCAACAATGTTGGAACAACCTCTAGAACCATGAAGACTCTACCCTAGGCCTTGTCCTAGGACATTTGCAAATTCTGAGAGTCCTTTCTACAGTGACCTGATTTTCTCATCCACAACCGAGAGGAAAGTTCCCTGACACCACCACCACCACAACAACAACAACAACAACAAAAAAAAACAAAAACAAAAACCCTGGGATATGGCAATGAGAAGATGGAGCCAGTGGTTGTTCCCATTACAATATGCTCCAAGAGTGGAGAAACCCTAAATTCCTTAGGCCATGGAAATTTCCTTACTTCCCCAATACTTACTATGCCTGTACAAAAAAAAAAAAGAAAGAAAAAAAAGTGGGGTAACACCAAACCCTACTACTCCTTTTTCTGGCTTTGTTTTGTTTTATTTTTTTCCGTTTTTGATATTATTTTCCTTCTCTATTTTTTCCACTTTTTTTTCACTCTTGTGGATATTATTCGGTACTTTTTTAATTTCATTTTTTTAGTAGCTGATATCAATTTTTTTTCTTCTCTTATCCTTAACCTTTTTATCGCAAACAGAATAGCATAACTTGAATCATTCAGCCTCATAAATTGAGGGGAGAAAAGGATGTTACCAGGACCAGTCATATGAACATGTAGTGTAAATGGAAAATGATCAGACTGGAACACTGGACAGGGTAGATACCCAACCTACAGCAAGCTGTAAAGTGGAGACCAGTTATACTAGTATTCTGGGGGGTGGGGTAAAGGAGGGAGATATGGGTGACAAGCTGGAAATTGGAGTGGAGGGAGGACAACACTGGTGGTGGGAATGCCCTTTATTCATTGTCACTATGTACGGTAAATAATCCTGTGTAATGAACTTCAATCATAATAAAAATTAAAAAAAATAAAAAAATAAAAAATATATATTGTATTAACTTCAAGGTGAAGTTTCTGATCCCTGAGGAGTTAAGAATTCAGGGTGAAGAGGATTAAATAGGGGGAAATAGAGGATCAGGGTTGAAGGGGTGATAGGATAGAAGAGGATTTCTAAGGTGGTAGACAGGATGGGGAGGAGGGATATTATATAATAGGAACTATATACAATAAGGGGGGATTACGTACAATACTGATTAAACAGCATAGAGTCCATCACATACACGTTCACACACACAATGAAAATCTATTCATAGATAATTGAAGGACTGACACTTATGGAAGTGGTCAGAGCTCTTAAAATAAAATGAGGCTGGCATGTGGGGGGAAGGTTCCAGTATCTAAACAATTCATCAATGGTAGGGATAAACTTTGCTAGATAGACGCTTCTTGGGTTAGATTGTGCATGGATATTCTTAGAACAATTATAATTTTCCCATCTAGGGTCCTAAGCAATATGATAGTGAGCTCTGGAAGAGGAGTCTACTCCCCATGGCATTTAGTTTACCATATCTCAAGCATCCAGATCCCTTTCCTGTAAGCAAATTGACAATGTGGGCATTGCTATCTAATAGTAAGCTAGCTTTGTTTTAAAAACAAAAACAAATTGTAAAAAACATAGTCAATGAATGGGACCTGTAACAAAAGTCTATGGTATGCAGTTGCCTATTTCAATGGACATAAGTATTAGATCATATTTGGAGTCTAGTATGATAAAACATTAAAATGCAAGACTCAGGCAACCAACCTATATATTCAATAACCTCTGTGGATAAGAAAATGTTTAAGAGTTATAATAGTGAGTCCTTGGCTTCTGACTCATAGTGCACCTGTTTCTGTGGGTAAGAGTATTAGAACATTATTATAGGTCACTATAATGAGCAGTTGATTGAACAACTATTCAGTCTAAACAGCTGAATCCATTGCTACAGACTTCTTTGTAGTATATGTTTCTCCTCTTCCATGGAATTTGTTTCCTTCTTGCTATTCCCTGGTACCTACAGTGATCAAGATATCTACCTGTTAGACCATTGTATCCCTTCATCTAGATATGTAGATATTCTAAATACCACATTAAGTAATATTATTCTGTATTTATCCTTCTTCTTCTGGCTTACCTCATTTAACATAATATTTTCTAGATCCGTCCATGTTGCTGCAAATTGCATGATTGTATCATTTCTTCCTACTATGTAGTATTTCATTGTGTATATGCTCCACATCTTCATAATCTACTCTTCTGTTAATGGGCATCTAGATATGATTTCCAGTTTTGGCTATTGTACTGCAATGAATAGTTGTGTGCTTACATCCTTTTGGATGAAAAATTTTCGGTCCAGGGGGTAGATACCTAAGATAGGAATTGTTGGATAATATAGTAGCTCAATTCTGAATTTACTGAGAGTCCTCCATACTGTTTTCTATAGGGGCTGGACCAAGTGGCATTCCTACAAGCAGAGGATGAAAGTTCCCTTCTCATCACATCTCCCCCAATAGAGGTTGTTCCCATTATTTTTGATATGTGTTATCCTGACTGGTGTAAGATGATAACTCACTGTTGTCTTGAATTTCCCTCGTGATAAGTGATGATGAACATTTTTATATGTCTGTTGGCCATCTGTTGGTCTTTCTCATAAAAGTTCTGCTCATTTCTACCTGTACGGAGTCTACAGTTAATCTCATGACAATATACTCCAAGGGTGGAGAAACCCTGTAGTTCTTAGGCCAAGTAAATTCCTTTTCGAATGACCCCAATATTTACTGTGCCTGTGCAGGAGGGGGGGAAAAAAGCACAAAACAATTTTTCTCTTTTTTATTTATCTATCTAGTTTTTGTTGATTTCATTGTTTTATGTGGTTATTGAAATTGTTGTCTCCATTTATATTTATATATTTATTTTCTTCCTTTCTTTTCTTTCTTTATGTGCTCTGCCATGTTTTTATTTCAAGATCATGTAGTACTTTTATGTAGTGCTTACCTTTATTGTTGGAGTGCTCATTGGATATTTTATTTGACACTTCTTTTTGTACTGTTAGGGGTGATTCACCTTTTCCCCACTAGTCTCTCAAACTGATGATGAGAGCCTCTAGAAGGACTCTGCCCATTTTTGGCATATTTGATTTTTACCCCAGTTTATTACTTTTCTTCAAACAAAACTATGTAATTTTATCTATCTAGTCCTGCCTCCCAATTACAGGAGGAAATAAGGGAGCTACCAAGACCAAACAGGTGTAAGACCACTAAGTAGCAAGTTAGGCACAGAGAAGACCACCTATTCTTGCAGCCCCGGGAGTGAGAGAGGAAGATATGGGAGGTAGGATGGGAATGGAGGTGTAGGGAGAACAATTCGGTGATGAGAATCCCCCTGATATTAAGTTAACATGTACCTAAAATATTATTGTCAACAATATGTAAGCCACTATGATCAAAGTAAAAATTATATTAATAATAAAAATAAATAAATAAATAAAACAAGAAAAAAAGTTCTGTTCATTTCTTCTCCCCATTTTTGGATGGTTTTTAGGTAATGTAGAGTCAACATTTGGGAGTACTTTGTATGTCCTAGATATCAAACTTTTATCTGCTGTGTTGAATGCAAAATAATTTTCCCAATCAGTTAGCTGTCTCAGTCTTAGTCAGTGGTGTTTTTTTGTTTTGTGTGTGTGTTTTTGTTGTTGTTGTTGTTTGTTTGTTTTTTGCAATACTGAAACCTTTTAGTTTGATCTAGTACCATTTATTTGGGACTAAATAGATAGATTTCTTGCTATTGGTACTCCATCATCAAAGAATATTTGAGGTGTAATTCTTGGAGTTTTCGGTCTATGTTTTCCTCTATGAACTTTATGGACTTAGGTTTGATCTTAAGGTCTTTAATCCACTTTGAATTGACTTTTCTGTAAGGTGTAAGATATGGATCAATCTTTAATTTCTTTATTTTTGGGGAGTCACACCCGGCAGTGCTGAGGGGCTACTCTTAGCTCTACATTCATAAATCACTCCTGGCAGGCTCGGGGGACCATATGGGATGCCAAGATTCAAACCACTGTCCTTCTGCATGCAAGGCAAATGCCCCACCTCCATGCTATCTCTCCGGTCCTCAATCTTTAATTTCTTACACATGGTTATCTAATTGTTCCAAATCCAATATTTCAAGAGACTATTTTTGTTTTATTTCAAATTCTTAAGCTACTTTGACAAAGATTAGTTGATAGTATACTTAAGGATAAGTCACTGTATATTTTATTTTGAACTATTGGTCTGAAATTCTGTCTTTGTTCCAATACCATGCTGTTTTGATCATGATGGCTTTGTAGTAGAGCTTCAAGTTAGTTAAAGAGATGCCTCCCATTTTCTTGTTTTTAAAATGGATTTAGCTGTCCTAGATCTTCCATGATTTCACACAAACTTTATAATTGATTTTTCCAAGTTCTTGAAGAATGATGTCTGAATTTGAATAGCGCTTGCATTGAATATAGTAGTTTAGGTAAGAAGGTCATTTTAATGATATTCATTCTTCCAACCCATGAGCATGGTATATTCTTCCATTTCCTTAGGTATTCTTCAATTTATTTCTAAAGTGTTTTGAAGTTTTCATGGTATATATCTCTTACCTCTCTTGTTAAGTTGATTCCTAGTTGCTTAATAGTTTTGAACACTATTTTAAAGGGGATAGACTCTTTGATCTCTTCTTCATCTGAGTAACTATTAATGTAAAGTAATGCCACTGTCTTTTTGTATTGACTTTGTAACCTGGCACTTTGCTATATTGGTTTATTGTTCTTAGGAACTTTACTGTGGACTCCTTAGGGTTTTTGAGTTTTCAATGTATATCATATCATCTACAAATAATGATAGTTTGACTTTCTCTCTTCCTTTCTTAACTCTTTCAATTTTCTCTCTTGTTTGATTGCTATTGCTAGGACTTCTAATATTATGTTGAATAAGATTGGAGATAGTAAGGACTCTGCCTAGTGCCTGACCTAGTATTAGTACCTAGTAGGGATGCTTTCAGTTTTAGGCTGTTAAGGATAATGTTGGCTGTGAGTTTCTTATAAATGGCTGCTACTATCATGAGAAAGGTTCCTTGCACCCTTATTTTGGTGAGGGTTTTCATCATGAATTTGTGTTGTATTTTGTCAAATGCTTTCTCTATATCAAACAATATGACGATGTGAATTTTGTTCTTTCTGTTGATCTGAAGTATGATGCTGATTGATTTGTGTATGTTGCATTCTTGAGATGAAACCCATTTGATCATGATGAATAGTCTCTTTGATGTGCTGTTGAGTTTGGTTTGCTAAAATTTTGGAATTTTTCGGGGCCCGGGAGATAGCATGGAGGTAAGGCGTTTGCCTTTCATGCAAAAGGTCATTGGTTCGAATCCCGGTGCCCCATATGGTCCCCCGTGCCTGCCAGGAGCAATTTCTGAGCATGGAGCCAGGAGTAACCCCTGAGCACTGCCGGGTGTGACCAAAAAAAAAAAAAAAAGAAAGAAAAAAAAATTTTGGAATTTTTCCATCCATGTTCATTAGTTAAATTGACCTGTAGTTTTTCTTTCTTGGTTTTCTTTCTTAGCTTTTCTTCTTTCTATCTTTGTTTCTTTGTCAGCTTTGGGAATAAGAGTGATATTAGCTTCAAAAAAAGATATTAGGGATAATTCCCTTCTTTTTTGATGTTTTGGAAGAGTCTAAAATTTTCTTCCAATGTTTTGCTTTTTGTTTACTTAGTGACTTCTTTGCCGTTGCTGGCTTGTAGTTTTTCTTCAAGTTCCTCTATGTGATTCTCCTCATGTGTAATTCTGTTAGTTAAATTGCTCATCTATAGGTTTCTTAATTTTGAAGGATATTGAGTCCTTGATTTCTATTGATAAAACATTAATTGCTGGCTTTAGAAGGATATTGAGTCCTTGATTTCTATTGATAAGACATTAGTTGCTGGCTTCAGTTCCTCATCTACTGGACTGTGTGTTTTGGTGGACTTGAAAACTTTCTAGGATTTCTCTTTATATCTCCCAACTGCTAATGTCTTCCTTAGTTTACCCATATTTCTTTGCCTTTGGTTGATTTGAATGCTGACGTTTCAGGGTGTGTAATAAAGTGGTCTGCTGAACTGATTATATTGGAAGTGATTAGAGGTATATCCAATTTTGAGTTTATTTTTCCTAGACAAGTGAGCTTATCTAAGTATGATGGAGGTACTGCAAACTTCTTCATTGTTTTCCTCTTGTGTTTTTTGGGCTGAAGATTAAGGAAAGGAATATTAGGTCCGGGCTGTCTAGTCCTATATGGTGTAAGTTAAAATGTCTTTGCTTGAATCCTAGGGGCGGATCTGATGTACATAGTGGTGGTTCCAGGAGTGACCTAGTCAATGTAGTCAATGCAATGGGAACCGAACGGGGGGAGGGTGAGTTCACAAACCTCAACTAGGGAACACTGCATGACTTCTTGACATAATAAAACTTTAAACCAGATAAATACAATTTCAATATTAGGTAAAGAAAGTGCATTTGATTCCCATTATATATCCTCACAGAGCAACTAATAATGCTTTATGCTGTTGCCCAAGAACAGAAGTCAGTGAACAGCAGTCAGTAAAAGAATCCTTAATAATTTCATACAGGATATATTTGATCTCTAAGTGATGAGCCAGGGATAAGCCCTGAGTTATAATGCACCATATAATAATGCACCATATGAGGGTGTGGAATTGCATAGGCTGAGACAGATCTTGAGTCAGATCAGGCTGAGAAATATTTCCAGAGTGGCCATGTCACCAAAGACATTTACCAGCTCTCATGTACCAGCATGTCTCTGAACAGGAAATCACAGAAGCTCACGAGAAGCTTGATAACCCTTCCTTCCTCAACAACTTCCACTTTTTCGGAGGGATCTTCTGCAAGGCAGAAAACATAAGGTTTTGTTGAAAACAAAGGTGAAACACTGTAGACTCTTCCTGTCAACAGCAGTAAGTTTGCCACATAAAGGAAGAATGCAGAGCAGGGAAGTTCTACCATGCTTATTTCCATACTCACTGCTATGTTTTTGTCCTAAGGTATTTCCATGTACCTCAAAATAGAAACCACAGAGTATGGCAAATATAGAGTAAAAGAAGGAGGTGGGAGTGATAGGATAGCAAAAAGGGTGTTTGCATTGTATGTGACTGATCTGGATTTAGTTCCATATGGTTTCCTGAGCTTAAAGAAGAGATCCCTATGCTCAGAGCTGTGAGTAAACCCTGAACACAGTTGGTTCTATCTGTCCTCAAAAATAAAAACCAGAAACAAAATAAATAAAGAAAATAAGGAAAAGATAGTCTAAGGTTGGGGCTGGAGAGATAGCATGGAGGTAAGGCGTTTGCCTTTCATGCAGAAGCTTATTGGTTCGAATCCCGGTGTCCCATATGGTCCCCCGTGCTTGCCAGGAGCAATTTCTGAGCACAGAGCCAGGAATAACCCCTGAGCACTGCCAAAAACCAAAAAAGATAGTCTAAGGCTTCTTTCTGGAAACTTGAAGGAGGCCCAGGAACATAGTTGTCAGCGCAAGAATCTCCAACAATCTACATGCAGAGAAGTGCACCCAACCTTCTTAAACTATTTTGATCTCTTCTCTTGGCCTCAGGTAGCAATGTGTCTATGAGAATTAGCAATCATACTGAAAATTTGTCTGTCTTATTTGTGTTCCCAGGAGCACTAATGGAGAGTATCTGAGCAGACACACAACTCTCTCACCCTGGACAAATGAAAGCAAACCGAGCATTGAAAGTGACTGGGACGATTATACTCGAACAATAAACATGACATTCTTCATCACAGAGCTCCTGCAAGTCATCATTTCTCTGTTGGGGATGACAGGAAATGCTGTTGTGCTCTGCCTCCTGGGCATCTGCATGCAGAGGAATGCTTTCTTAGTCTATGTCCTCAACTTGGCAGGAGCCAATTTTGTCTATCTTTTCATCCAGATGATAAAGTCTCTGAGGGCTTTTGTCAATACATTGAATATTAACTCCATCATCATTGGAAAACTTTCATTCATGTGTGTTTCTCCCTATAATGCAAGTCTCAGCATTCTTACTGCCATTAGCACTGAGAGCTGTCTATCTGTCATAGTGCCCATTTGGTACTGCTGCCACCGCCCAAACCACTTGTCATCTGTCATGTGTGCCCTGCTCTGGGCCTTGTCCCTGCTCCTGAGCATGCTAAGAATGGATTTCTATGGCTACCTATCCAGGGAATATGATGAATATATGTGCAAGCTACTTGACTTAAGCATTGCCATGTGGCTGATTTTCTTATTTGTGCTTCTGTTCGGATCTAGTCTGGTTCTACTTACCAGACTGCTGTGTGAATCCCAAAAGATGAAGCTTACTAGGTTGTATGTGACCATCAGCCTCACAGTGCTGGTCTTCCTCCTCTGTGGCCTGCCTTCAGGAATGAACTGGTTCCTCTTAGACTGGATACAATTTGCATGTGACATACACTTCCTTATATTTTATGTAATTACATGGGTATTATCCTGTGTCAGCAGCTGTTCCAATCCCATAATTTACTTCTTTGTTGACTCTTATGGGCCGCAGTGAAGGCAACAAAGGAGTCTCAAGTTAATTCTGCAGAGGGCTTTGCAGGACATTCCTGAGGAGGTTGGAAGTGAAGACAACCCTCCTCAGGAGAATCTGGAGATGTCAGGCAGAAGTTATGTGTTCTAAATCCATCATGCTGTAGTTGTAATTTTCAGAAATTCTGTAATTGCATTTTAGATACCTAGAGCTTGTTTTAAAGCTGAATCTTATTTTATTGCTTAATTGAAGTTAAATTTTTTTCGTAGTCTGCATATATGGGTAGTCTATTTTTCTTTAGTATTCACACAGAATAAATCTGCTATTAATGTTCATCTTTAATATTTTAGGACTTGATTGCACTTCTCTTATAATCAAAAGGAAATCTTGGTGATAACAAGGAAGTTACAAGTAGAACTCTGAGCAATTTCCAATGCCTTTTCTAGAGTAGTGATTTTGTCTCTATTAAGTCTACTGCATGTCTCAAAGATTTGTAGTCACTGTTTCTATATGAAACGCTCTCTTGAACTGACATGATTACTTGTACGTTAGGTGCTCAAGACAAAAGAAACAAAAATAAACAATTAATACTTAACCAAACTAAAAAGTTTCTGAACTGCTAAAGAAACACAGGCTAAAAACTAAAAGACAACTAACTGTCACAGACCGAGGGTCCTGACACTATGGAATCTTTGACATTCCCTTGAAAGGTGTGTGCACAGGTGGTTGTGGGAGACAGAGGCCAAGGACTCAAGTTGGATTCAAGCTCTGTTCAATTTAGTCAAAGCACCAAGTGGAATACTTATACTCAATTTCTTCGCATGTCATAATTTTCAAACAAAGTTATTTACACAAAATTAATTTAACCATAAAACACAGGGACAAATATTTCAAAATATATTTTGACACAGAACAGTTTCACTTTTGAAGCTGCTTTTTGCTATCTGAGAGCCCTAGCTAGCAGGGTCAGTTATCATGTTTTTAGTTTTATGCATACTGAGCCAGAGCCTGAAATGTTAACCTTACTATGACTGCATGTAGACTAAGAGTAAAGTTAGATTAGAGCAGGGAGGGGTCCTCAAACTTTTTAAACAGGGGCCCAGTTCACTGTCCCTCAGACCATTGGAGGGCCAGACTATAGTAAAAACAAAAATTACGAACAAATTCCTATGCACACTGCATACATCTTATTTTGATGTGAAGAAACAAAACAGGAACAAATACAAAATGTGGCTAGCGGGCCATAGTTTAAGGACCACTGGATTAGAGGATGAGAAATATTTAGTCTCTAAAACTAAATAAAAATACTTGAATGTAAGCAAATATTCCTCAGAGAATGTATTTAAATATCCTAGTAGTCTTAAAAATGTCAGCTAAAACTATGTCTCAATTAATATTTATGCTACATCCCTTTATTTTCCGAATGCCTCATGAACAGACAACCAAAGTTTTTTTCAGAGTCCTAATGAGTACAAGTTATTTTTTCAAGCATCTTATCTTTCAGGTACTACTTTTTTCAAATGTCTTCTCTGTGAGTACAGACTGCTTTGAAAAAGTTTCTGTAATAGCAGACACCTTTTTTTAATTAAAAAAAAATTCCCTGGGGCAGGCATCCCATATGGCATCCCATATGGTCCTATATGGTCCCCCCAAGCCAGGGGCAATTTCTGAGCTTAGCCAAGAGTAGCCCCTGAGCATCAAACAGGTGTGACCTGAAAAAAAAATTCCCTTAGGCAGTTAGGGACTTTTTAAGCTTAGGGGTGTCCTAGATCTCAGAATTTGTTTACACAGGGGATATAGCAACTAACTAAAGGGGAAAAATAATTGCACTCACCAAATAAGATAAAGATATATGAAACATGAATATTAACAACAAAAAGTCATCTACAAGTCTATCTAAAAATAGAAAATCACTCCTGGCAAACTCAGGGGACCATATGAGATGTCAGGGATTGAATGCAGGTTCATTCTGGGTCATTCGCATGCAAGTGGCATTCATCCTGCCACTGTGCTATAGCTCCAGTCCCAATTTATTTATTTTATTCTTGGAGCTACACACACGGTGGTCAGAGCTTACTCCTGGTTCTTCACTCAAGAATCACTCCTGGTGATGCTCATGAAGCCATCTCTGATGGTTACCCATTGCACTATCTTTCCAGACCAATTTAGTTATTCATATTATTTAAGTATAATAGACATATAACAGCTCTATTACCTCTTGCTTGGGGACCACACCAAGCAATATATAATGGATGCTCTTTGCCTTTAACTCAAGGAACCATGCAGTGAAAAGGTGGCTAAAAAGTGGTGTAAAAGAAGAGGCAGAGATAGATTTTCACCAACTGGGGTCTTTATAGGGGGTGCTCCAACAAAAAGTTCTGACAGTCTCTACAGTGGCTGCAGGGTTGTACCCGCCAACAGCCTACAGTCACATTATATGGCTTACACTGGGTAAGGTACAAAAACATGGAAGAGGTATGAGCTGCCACATCTTTATTCAGCTTAAAAAGTTCCCCTCTCCCCTGTAAGCAGATGAGGTGGGTTTTCATAGTCATCCTTATCACTCATGATAAAGACAACATCCTGTTTTTTCCTTTCAGTTAGTCCTTGTGACTTATGATATGCACCAATATTCAATGTCTTCAGGTCTAACCTGCTTTTCTCCTGGAGAATGTGGGGACTGTGAGTGTGGGGATTTTTCCCCAGCAATTCTTACTTTCCAGTGCTTTTGATTATATAAAATGAAGCACCTACTTTCTCATGCTACTTCCAGCAAAAAGGGGACATAATGTAGAGAAATTGACTGGCTTGGGAAATTCAGTATTTGGTTAAAGGTGTCTGGTTAAAGGTGGTTTTGGAGACTTCTAGGATGCATGTTTGAATACACCTGAGTAAATAGGGGGTGAGTAAAGAGAGAATTATAATGCCTGCCAGGGGACCCAAAAGAGGAAGTAGTCATTGCCAAACCCCATTCAGCAAGTTCCGTTTTCCCCTCTCCCAGACTTGGTTAACCAACAAGTTTAGAGGTTAAATATGAGAGAAGTTTGAATTATCTGATAAAGTGTGTGGCAATGGGAGAGGTGTAGTTGGGGAGGGGTACAAGCAGACATGTTGAGAAGGACTAGTGGCTGTATCCCACATTGCACACATGAACTCCCAGTTGCCCTGCTAACAGGAATGGGGAGACAAGGTAGAGCCTGCAGTTTAGCCCAATGAGAGGCATCACAGGCATCCGGAAAACAACAGAGGATCATAAGAAGGCAAAAAAAGGAGACTAGGATCAGATAAGTAACAGCCAGTAGGGTCTTTTCAGTCCATTCATGAGGGATCACAATCACCAAACCTACTTCTAGGAATAGAGACAAGAAAGGGAAAGACAGCAATCAGCACCAAGTTATAGTCAGACATAGGAAGAATTGAGAGTGAAATTCAAGCTTGTGAGGTCAGTAGGAGTCACTGACTTCTACCAGAAGGTCTGAAGAGTTTGAGTCTACTGACAAGTGATCAGAGATGCTGGAGCTTTCTTCGTCTGGGAAAGATGATACAATGCTGGGTCTCCCAGGATCTTCAGAGCCGTGGATATGGTGAGGATTGCTGTACAAGGACTTTGCCATTGTGGTTGTAGTAGGACCAAATCTCTGCTCTTCAGGAATACCAACTATCCCAGGACCACAGCCCCAAGGAAATAGTCTCCTATGACTTAGGTAAGTAGGGATCTGCATATTCAAGTAGCAGATGTCTAAGCATGGATAAATAGGGTAAGTAGTCGGCCAGAAGAGTAGGGAATAGCTGAAAATGAGGGGATCTCCCATACTTAAGCTCAAAAAGACTGAGCCTAAGGGAGCCTGTGAGTTTTACCATAAGTGGATCAAAGCCATGGGGAGCAACTCTATTCATACTTTGGAAGCTCAATGATCAAAATGTGGCTGTTATTTTACTTAGGCTCAGTAAGACTGGGATAATAACTTTAACATTTGATTTAGTCAAATTACAGCAAGGTGACCTTTCTTGGGAAGCTTTTGGTCAGATGTTTTAAGTAGGCTTGTCTTAAGTTTCAATTGTTCTGAGATTGTATTTTACCACCCCAAAATGTGGGATCCACTGAGGATCATGGATCAGGGTTTGTGCCACCCTGGCTAACACATGGGAGAACCTAAGGGCTCAAGTACATTTGTAAAAAAGGACTATGTCTTCTTTTTAGCACATTAATATTTATTTCTTTTTTTCTTTTTTATTTAAACACTATGATTACAAACATGACTGTAGTTGGGTTTTGGTCACAAAAAGATCACCCCTATTCACCAGTAAAACATTCCCACTTCCAATTCACCCTATATCCCTCCACCCACACCCCCTGCCTATATTAGACACAGGCATTCTACTTCTCTCACTCATTAACATTATTATGCTAGTTGTTAGTGTTGTAACTGCACTCATCCCTCCATGAAGAGAGCTTCATATCGAGAACCAGTCCTTCTGGCCCTCATCTCTGGGCATTATTACAATAATGTCTTTTATTTTTCTTAAACCCCATAGGTAAGTGAAACCATTCTGTGTGTGTCTCTCTCCCTCTGACTTATTTCACTCAGTATAACAGTTTCCATGTCCATTCATGTATAGGAAAATTCCATGACTTCATCTCTCCGGATGGCTGCATAATATTCCATTGTGTACATGTACCACAGTTTAAGGACTATGTCTTAAGGAGACAACCAGTAACTGAAATAAAATGGGGGAAAGTGAAGTCTCTATTTATCTCTTCCATAATCTAGAAGTAGGGCATTCCAAGATCATGACAAGGCACTGCCTCCATTCTTATTGGTACAGGAGAACTGATCAGTTAAGTGCAACTGGTCAGCATGGTCCTGGGTGTTGCAATAGATTCAATTATAGGCCTCAGTCAGATTTGGGATAAGTAAAACAATGAGAATGGAATGTGTACACACACCAAACTGTCTGGTCCAGTGACCTCACACAGAGGCCAAGATTAGGGTGGTGGTGGGAGAGGGTGTAAGATAAAGAGTAAAGGATCATCAGGGTTAGTGGTTAAGGTGGTCGGTCCTGTTGATAGCAACCTAGGAGAAGAGGCAAGACAGAGGGCAGGAAATTGTTGTGGAAGAGGGTCTGAGGTAGGGCGCCAGGTCAAGGGGGAAGCAGGTGAGAAGAAAGTTGGTGAGGCTAGGGTCAGCAATGGGAGTTTGAGGGATTGCTAAAGAAGCGGTCCCATTGAATCAGAGTTAGTGAGGAAAGTGGCAGTGTTAAGTCAATCAGGGCAGGCTTTCGAGAGGAGAGTGGGTCAGATGACAGACAGGTTGACTTGGATTTCTCCAGGCCTTTACAGTTGGAGACACCCTTTCCAGGAGTACTTGGAAAGTGTGGTAGAACTTAAGGGAATATTGCACTGGTGAAGGGGGTTATTCTTTTTATGACTAAACCCCAACTGCAATCATGCTTGTAATTACAGTGCTTAAATAAAGATTTTATAAAAGAAAAAAAAAGAACTTAAGAAGAGAGAGAATTGGATTACCATAGTCCTGGTGAAGGCTCATTCCAGATCTATGAAGATGTCAATGAAATTGGCTGGCAACCTCAGTTTCCCTTTTTCAGGGGGCCATAGAGAGTTTCTGTTGCACTGTAAAGTGGTAAAACAGGCAATTCTCAGATGCACATCTCACCAGATACCTCATAGGATCTTAAGAATGCTTAACTTAGGAGTAGCTGTATAAACCTCAGGCCTAGTTCACACCTCAATAGACTGGAGTTTGAGGTCGACATCTCTGTTAGGCTGAAATGGCGTCCACTGGACTGCAGATATGAGCTCAGTCAGATCCCATTGCCAGCAAAGACCATGAGGCCAATTTATTCATACAAGTAGGAACTCACACATTCACATAGGGAAGGAAAATGAGTCATCTTTGTGGTGATGGTGTCCAAAATTGGGTCACAGGCCAGCCAATTTACTCAGATCTAGGGTTCATCCAGGCCCAGTCTGGAAGCAAGCCCCAGGCCCAAGACCAAGAAAACCTGGAGCTCCACTCCAGATTTCCACACCAGTGAAAGGTGACTGAAATATAACAGAGTAGAAGAAGTAGAGGCAGAGACAAATTTGACAAACTGGGATCTCTGTTGTGGGTGTGGTGTGCTCCTGGGCAAGGTTTGACAGTCTCCACAGAGGCTGCCAGAGTCACACCTGCCATCAGCCTGCAGTAGGATTATATACCTTATATCTACTGGAAGAAAAAGTGTGGAAAGAGGTATGTGCTGCAGCATCCTAAGTCAGCTTAAAAAGTTCTCATTTCAGGGCTGGTGTGGTGGCGCTAGAAGTAAGGTATCTACCTTGCCAGCGCTAGCCTAGGACGGATTGCAGTTCAATCCCCTGGCGTCCCATATGGTCCCCCCAGCCAGGAGCGACTTCTGAACACATAGCCAGAGTAACCCCTGAGCGTCACCGGGTGTGACCCAAAAACAAAACAAAAAAAATTTCTCATTTCCCCTACAATCAGTTATGGTGGGTTTTCCTGACAGTTTTTATCACTTATAGTAGAGTCAACATCATGTTATTCCCCTGCAGTCAACCCTTGTGATTACTGGTATGCACCAACATCTGATGTCTTCAGGTCTAACTGGTCCTTTTCCTGGTGGAAGTGGGAACTGTCTGATATTTCCCCAGCAAACTTTACTCACATTTGGTATCTAGTTTTTACAACAAAGTTTCCAGTCTAAAACTCAGGCTGAGATGATTCAGAATCTTGGCATCTTTTCTGCTCATCTTCTCTGTCTAGTTGTCATTCTTATACCTGGAAGTGCCTAGTCAGATTTTTCTGCCCTAGTTGGCTTTTTCTCTACCATTTCCATGCCTGCTTATTGAAGAGGTGAGTGTAGCTGCTGATCAGCACACACCAGGTCTAGTCATTTCTCTCTAGCACCAAAACATCAAGTATCCTCTACTCTGCCATGTAAATATAACTGTTCCAAAACTGACCTCTCATTCTCTAAAAAAAAAATAAAAATATAACCTTCATCAATCCATTGCTTTTCTAAAAATTTCCTTATCACTCTGTAGTCATTCTCTCAAAAAAATTTCTTCTATTTCTTTACCTTTATCATAAATTATTAAAATATTCACCTCTAATAGTTTCCTGCCTATTCTCTCTAACTAAGGAATAAAAGACCTCTGTTTACTCTGCCCTTAACTACTCTTCACAAATAGGTGGTGCTAATTCCCACAACTGCCCTATCCAAATAAAATCCTTACTTTTTCTTTTTTACCTTGCTTAAAGAAAATAAGTTTTCTGAAATGTGCAGAAACCAAGTTTAATTCTTAGTGTTTTAGGAGGTGGATAGGGGTGACTAGGTGACTACACAAGAAGCAGAGGGGACCAGTGCCTAAAAAGTCTTATCAAGATGTTGGACAAGTCCTGTGACTTCCTTCCCAGAGGCCAATTAGCCAGAGAGACCCAGAATCATTGGACAGAAATCTTCAACCTTTGCTCACCCCCACCCATCCAGAGCTCTTAAAGAGGAACTTGTTCCCAAGATTATTGCCTATGGTAAGCCTGGGCAATTTTATTTAAAAATTGATCTTATTTATAAAATTGACAGCACATATGCATTATAATGAAAGTTTTATTTTTTTAAATAAGCACTAATAAAATCTGTCAGTATATTTTTTCAGGTTCATTCCTTAAACCTGATCATTTCTTCAGGGTTGATTGCTTAATTGCAACTATGGGGAATTTTTTTAAATAATTAAAAAATAAGTAAACTTGGGAAGGGAGTTGGGCCACATTGGTTGACCCAACAGTTGGATCAACTGGAGCTTACTCCTGCTCTGCCCTCAAGGATTACTCCTGGCATGTTCTGAGGACAATAGGTGTAGGATCAAACCCAGGCTGCCACCTGCAAGAAAAGTACTATTTAATGGTTGTACTATCACTCCAGTTTTAAAGCATCTTAAAGTATCCTATTTAAAAAGGAGAATTATGTGAGGGACCAGAGAAAGTACAATGGACAGGTGCTCAAGCTCAAATCTCTGGAACTCTCCATTGTCCCTCACCCTATCAGGAGTGATCTCTGAGTGAAGACTAAGAAATTTGCCCTATACATCTCCAACTGAAGCCTCCCCCACAAAAACCAGAATTAAGTGGAGAAAATAAAACATGAGCAAATAATGAGGAAAATATAGTATAGTATGTATAGTATGTCCAGGATGAGAAGAGACTAAAAAGATTTACCAAACAGGATTGAAAGTGAACAATATCAGAAGAGCAGAAGGAGAAACAAATATAAAACTAAGTCTAGAGCAGGAAAGCTGTGGAGAAAAATTGTCAATTCTAAAATCTAAAGTTAGGAAAAAGAAGTTACAACCAACCACAAAACTGAGGAACCAATGATCTTTTAAATGTCAATAGAAACCTGGAAACTCTAATTTGGGTTATAAACTGAGAGAAGTGTACTAGGTTGTATAAATTGGAAGTAAGGTTATGGGGATAACGCCATGGTATTATAAACTGTAAAGGAGTGAAACTAATATGAATAAAAATAACAGGTAATTATAGCCTTTTATTTATTTAAGGGGTGGTGTTTATCAAATCCTTCTCAAGTTATTGCCAACCTAATCCTAAACTGAAACCTAGTGAGAAAGAGATAGTACAATAGTCTGCATGCTTTTTTACTATGCTAGAATTATAAAAGAATGACCCACTGGTATTTAAAATTCAAGTTTCAAAGGTGGTAGATGTGGCAGGTGGGGTTGGGCCACACAAAGAGGTGTTGGGCCTACTTCCAAACGGTTCTCAAGCAGTGTCAGAAATTAAACACTGAGCTGGTGAGATAACGCAGTGGTGGTAGGATGTTTGCCTTGCACGCATCCAACCCAGGACAGACCTGGGTTCGATTCCAGGAACACCATATGGTTCCTGGAGCCTGCCAGGGACAATTTCTTAGTGTATAACCAGGAGTAACCCCTGAGCACCAACGGGTGTGATGCAAAAACAAACAAAAAAATTAAACACCAAGCCACCTCCTTCATGAAAAATACATGCTCAACCCATTTACCTACTTTTAAAGTTTAGAAAACTCAGTTTTGTAGTTAAAATAACTACAGCATGCAATATGGTCTTGTGGAATCAGAAAAAAAGGCTCCTAACAGTCATAGATCAGGAAAAGTCCTCAAGCTAGAGGTTCTCAAAAATAGAGACTGGTGGCTAACAACAGTCCTCAGCAAAAAGAGGTGGGAGACAAGGGGAAACTGAGAGTAAAACAGTAGTAACCATGATAGCAACTTCTTCCCAGGCTGAGGCAAGACAGGCTGGAAAGCTGTCTCTTCCCTTTGGGAGTTGGTTGGGGGTGGGGGAAATGTTCTGGTTCCTGGGGAGTTAAAAAAAGGGCTAAATAGGGAGAAATAACAGATCAGAGGTGAGAGGATAAAAGGATAGAAAAGGATCTGTAAAGTGGTAATCAGAGGAAGAGGAAATGGAAAGATTATATATAATAGGGAGGACTATAGACAACATAGATAGGTATTATGTACAAGACAAATGAAAATTAGACAGGCAGAGTCATCCAACACTCACTCACACACACAATTAGACAATTAAGATTGATCCATACGGTGCAGTTAAAAAACTGATCCAGATTAACTGCATCCATAGGGTGCAGTTAAAAAATCTGGAAATTGAGCTCCCATTCAACCCAGCTATTCCACTCCTAGGAATATATCCTAAGAACACAAGAATACAATACAAAAACCCCTTCCTCACACCTTTATTTATTGCAGTATTATTCACAATAGCCAGGCTCTGGAAACAACCAAGATGCCCTTCAACAGACGAATGGCTAAAGAAACTGTGGTACATATACACAATGGAATATTATGCAGCTGTCAGGAGAGATGAAGTCATGAAATTTTCATATACATGGATGTACATGGAATCTACCATGCTGAGTGAAATAAGTCAGAGGGAGAGAGAGAGACGTAGAATTGTCTCATTCATCTATGGCTTCTGAGAAAAATCAAAGTCATTTTTGCACCAATCATCAGAGATAATGGGAGGAGGACTGGAACTTCCAGCTCACCTCATGAAGCTCACCACAATGAGTGGTGAGTGCAGTTATAGAAATACCTACACAGAGAACTATCCTAATCATATTCATGAATGAGGGAATTGGAAAGCCTGTATGGAGTACAGGTGGGGGTGGTTTGGGAAGGGAGGGAGATTGGGACATTGGTGGTGGGAAAGTTGCACTGGTGAAGGGGGTATTAAAAAAAAGTTAAAAAAAACATATAACTAAATCAAAAAAGAAAAAAATAAGACCTCCAAATTCTTACCACAGGCTGTGTTCTTCACACTGACTGTATAGAAAGAGGAGGTACAGTAAATGCACCCCATATACACCTCAACCCAGACCCTTGCCTGGTCTGTATTGGGAATTTGGGGACAAAAAAAATAAATAAAAATAAAAATAAAAAACTGATCCAGGGGCAGAGAGATAGCATGGAGGTAAGGCATTTACCTTTCATGCAGAAGGTCATTGGTTCAAATCCCAGCATCCCATATGATCCTCTGAGCCTGCCAGGACGATTTCTGAGCGTGGAGCCAGGAGTAACCCCTGAGCACTGCCGAGTGTGACCCAAAAAACAAACAAACAAAAAAAAAAAAACTGATCCAGGTGGAAAGGGTCAGAGTGCTTAAAAGCTATAAAGCTGACAAATCATATGGAAAGATTTTCCACTTTCTAGGCAAATCATCATTGGTGAGTGTAAACTTTATTGAAGAAAGGATTTCTGGGTTAGATTGTGCATAGAGCATTCTTAAGACAACCATAATTTTCAAGTCTAAAATACTAAGCGATATGGTAATGACCACTGTAAAAGGCGTCTACATCATGAAGTATAGTCTAACAGGTCTTTAACATCCAGATTCCTTTCTTGAAAGCAAACTGCAATCATGAGATTTATAATATAATAGTAAACTAGCTTGAATTTAAAATAAATGGCAATAACATACTCAATGAATGAGCACTATAGCAGGAGTCTATGGCAAGCAGTTATGTATTCCAATGTTATCTGACTGGCATCAGGAGGCAGGCAATCAGTACTGGCGCTGAAACCAGGAGGCTGAGGGAAACAATCTTGTTCCATTATGTGTTGGCGAGAATAATCTCTGAATTCTATGACTACCAGGAAGGGGAAGAGCAGCACCAAGAAAAGAATCATAGTGATCGAAACAGTAATCTAAACTACAGAGTGAAAATAGTAGGACATGTATATATTTTATCTTTTTTATTATTTTACTAAATACCTGTGATTTTCAAAGTTATTGGTAATTGTGCTTTGGACATATTATGTTTTAGTACAAACCCACCCATCAACTTTCCTCCATCAGTTTACCCACCACCTTTCACAACACAATTGTTTTGAGTCATTTTTCTTTGTTATGCTTGTTTGTTTGTTTTGGGGGGGGGGTTGGGGCGTGGTTTTTGGGTCACACCCTGCATGCTCAGAGGTTACTCCTAGCTCTACGCTCAGAAATTGCTCCTGGCAGCCTCGGGTCATATGGGATGTCGGGACTTGAACCACAGTCCTTCTGCATGCAAGGCAAATGCCCTACCTCCATGTTATCTCTCCAACCCGTTCCTTTGGTTTTTAACCATTTTGTTACTATGTGTCTTGGTGTTGTTTTTGGGGGGTCTATTTTGTTTGATACTCTTTGGTCTCTTGAATCTTTGCAGAAGCATCTCTCCAGAGACCAGAGAAGTTTTCTATTATTATTCTTCTACTAATAATTCTTCTTTCTCTTTTTTCTCTCCTACTTATATTCATCTAAATTAGAGATTATCCCTCTTGCTACTATCAACTATCTTACATTCTCTTTATTTATTTACTTCTCTTTTCTCTAATCACTTTATTATTGTTGATGGCTAGTATTTTGTCTTCCGTATTGCTCATACAGTTCTCTGCATGAATTCTGTTATTGTGGTTTGCTATTTGTATTTTTAACTCCTATAACATTTGTATAGACTCTGCCACTCTGGATTAGTTCTACCTTGAAATTGTTGAATTTATCATCCAGTAACTGCCTTATTTCCATTGCATGAAGAGTTTATTTACAAGCCTCCTCAATGAGGCTTGAGATTTTAATTGACCTTCAAATTTTGCAGGAACTTCTGTCCCTGTCTGCCCATGCCAGTGAAATCTTGTTTTTACATCATCTTAGAGATTTGTTTGTGTTGAGAGTTGATCTTCAAATTCTCAATTAACTGAGGTCTGATTTGATTCATTACTTTACAGTAAGAGGTTACTGCCTATAATCTGTTCTAACAATTTTTGTGCCCTTGAGATATTACTTCAGTCATCATGAAAGTGAGTATCTAACCCCCCTATTTACATACAAAGGTTATTATGGAAATATTCAAAGACAGATATCAGAACCTATAAAACTGAGAGTCAGTGAGGTTGGAGGAGCTTTCTTTACTGCATCCTTCAAGTTCGGAAGCAGCAGATAGTTCAAAATTCTCCTGTTACACCTGCATAAATATATAAGTATAAATTTTCCAGCCCATAACAATGAGTCTTAGGGCCCATCCAGCTGGGTATCAGAGCTTTCTTTGCCTCCCAAGATTTCCCTGGCCACTTTTTTTTCATTATTCTTTGCTGACAAACTTGCTTCATTATACACTTGGAAAACAGTATCTGGGAGATAAAAATTTTTTCTCTTGTATCTATCCACATCACTTTAACCTGTTTTGCTCTTCCTTCTCACCTATAACAGGCAATTTACTGCTCATGTTCACACTCAACATCATATTTCTATTGAATTATTACTTAAATACCACTTCTGGTGTATTCCTATATACACAGACTTTTCCCTTAAAAATAATATCAATTTCTTTCCTTCAGCAATCTTTTCCTCTCTACTGGATAATTCATGGCACCATCGTTTCCAGTACCTTGTTTCTATTTCCCCTACATCTATTGCCATATTGCTTTCTTTTCATTGACTAAACACCTCATTCCTTGTCTCTATATCTTCATCTCCTGATGCATTCTTTCTTGTATTCTTTTGTTTTGGCAATTATGTTTATTTCTTAGTATATTTTGTTATTTTATAATTACTTTATTATGAAATAATGAAGTATTTTATAATTGTTCATATTTCTGTTCACTTACTCAGTGTGAAATCTGGGCCTATTTGGCTGAACACATTTTGGCAGGAATCAAAGAAAGACACACACATAGCTCTTCATTCTCTCAGTTCTCAGCTCTCAGTCTCTCTCTGTCTTTAGTTTTTATACTCTGAAACATGCACTTCGGCTCACCAATAGACCAATCATACCAAAGTCTCATGTTACAGATGAAATTGAAATTTTTCCCACGGTACACCAGACAATATCTCATGGCACATTAGTGTGCTGCAGCACAGTGGTTGAAAAACGCAAGTTTAGGGGATTCCAGGGCTGTATCCATTGGTTCTGGGTAAATCTGTGTGTCAGGTATCAAACCAGGGTCAAGTACCTTAACCCTGAATTATATCTCAGGACATTGATACTAGTTTAAAAAGCCTGGAGAACATAACATTATTATAATAATATTATGGTTGGGTGGGACACACCTAGTGGTGCTCAGGGAGCCATTAGGTGTGCTAGGATTTGAATCAGTATCGTGGCCACAGCTGCATGCCAGACAAACGTCTTCATCTTTGCACTGTCTCTCCAGCCCCTAATAATCTTATCTGAATGTATTGTCAGCTTTGAAACTACCATTGATGCATTATTTATAGCAGTTTGCAATCTATGGGGAATGGGAGAATCCCACTCAAGGTCATTGGTTTTTCTGTTTTGTTGTAGGACACATGGTTAATTCTCAAATGCAAATTTTTATCTATAATATGACAGAAAGGAAAATCTGATTTTAGGCTGTTTGGTCTCTGTCCCCCTGATAACTCTGGACTATCACTGCAAAGATAGGTCAACTGTGTTAGTGGGATAATGCAGCAGCAATCAAGGTCCTGCATCCAAGCAGCTTTGTATATGCTTGATTCATGCAGGAGCAATGTTGTGGACCTTCAGCCACAGGCAACTTCAAGTCAGCCTTGACGACTGACTTCCAGACCAAATCCTATCTCCGCTATGGAAGAACAAGCTGTCACCTTCACTTGTGCCAATAGGATGAGGGAACAAAAAAGACTTCCAGACAATCATCAGAGTCAATGAGAGGAGGCTGGAACTCCCAGTTTACTCCATGAAGCTCACCACAAAGAGTGGTGAGTGCAGCTATAAAAATAAATACACAGAAAACTACCATAATCACGTGAATGAATGAGAGAATTGGAAAACCTGTCTGGAGTACAGGTGTGGGTGGGGTGGAAGGGAGGGGGACTTGGGACATTGGTGGTGGGAATGTTGCACTGGTGAAGGGGGTGTTCTTCACATGACCGAAACCTAATCACAATCATATATGTAATCAAAACGTTTAAATAAAAAAAGGAAAAAAATCAAAAAAGAAAAAATAAGGCCTCCCAATTCTTACCATAGGCTGTGTTCTTCACACGGACTGTATAGAAAGAGGAGGTACAGTAAATGCACCCTATATTCACCTCAACCCAGACCCTTGCCTGGTCTGTATTGGAAATTGGGGACAAAAAAAAAGACTTCCAGGAGTCTATAGGAGCATAGAACCACTTCAAACTGCCCCAGAGGTCAAAAAAATGCCCCACCATGTCTCACTTGTACTTGAGATGCTGAATGGTGTCCAGACACTGAAAGGTCCCCTTCACCATCATGGCCAGCATGTGCACAGGGCCTCACATTTTTCCATGCTGTGGGACCACATGTGAGGACCACAGCTCTTCCTTCTCTGATGATGCTCATGATGGTGTGCCATAGCAGCGGTGAGCCTGACTGTCCATGCCAGTAGTGGGTTCATCCTGTGAGCAGGCACAGGAGTGAGCTTAGAGTTGGCCTCTCCCTGTCACTACCCCCTTCTCTGGACTCCCTTCCTGAAAATTTGCTCATTTTCAAATTTAAATTATTTGATTAAATAATACCTGTAAGTTGTTGCTTTATGATGACCATTAGTACAAAAACAATTAGAATAGGTGCCTGAGTGATAACACAGTGGTAGGGCGCTTGCCTTGCACACACCTGACCCAGGAAAAACCTTGGTTAAATGCACAGCACTTCATATGGTCCCCCAAGCCAGGAGCAATTTCTGAACACATAGCCAGGAGTGACCCCTGAACATCACTGGGTGTGGCAAAAAAAACAAACAAACAAACAAAACAAAACAAAACCCATTAAAACAAATAGTGATAAGTATGAAGAAACAGGAGCTGGGCAGATACTACAACAGGAAAAGAGTTTGCCGTGCAAATGGCAAAGTTACGTTCAAATCCTCAGCCTCCCACATGGTCACCCATGCATTGCCAAGAGTAATTCCTTAGTGTATAACCAGGAGTAAACCTGAGTATCAACAGTTGTGCAATCAACAAATAAATAAACAGAACAATATGTTAAATATAATTATAGTAAAATTTAAATATAGACAAATTTAAATATTTTTATTTTAAAATTTATACTGACTAAAGTTATGTAATTTACAATACTGATTTGTAATACTAATAATGATTGTTCATGCACCAATTCCAACACCATAGTCATTAAAAGGTTGATTGTATGTCTGGGGAACATTCTCTGAATACTCATGTCTATTCATTTGATCTGAGGGTCTGTCTTTATTCCAATAACATGCAGTTTTAGTGACTGTTGTTTTGTAGTGCAATTTAAAATTGGGAAAAAGTAATGCCTCACATCTTATTTTTTCTTTTTTTTTAATATATTTTATTTAAACACCTTGATTACATACATGATTGTGTTTGGGTTTCAGTCATGTAAAGAACACCACCCATCACCAGTGCAACGTTCCCATCACCATATTCCCAAATCTCCCTCCTCCCCACCCCCACAACAGTACTATAGACAGGCTCTAAATTTCCCTCATACATTCTCATTATTAGGACAGTTCAAAATGTAGTTATATTTCTCTAACTAAACTCTTCACTCTTTGTGGTGAGCTTCCTGAAGAGAGCTGGAACTTCCAGCTCTTTTCTCTTTTGTGTCTGAAAAATATTATTATTGCAGGAATGTCTTTCATTTTTCTTAAAACCCATAGATTAGTGATACCATTCTGAGTTTTTTCTCTCTCACTCTCTGACTTATTTCACTCAGCATGATAGATTCCATGTACATCCATGTATAGGAAAATTTCATGATTTCATCTCTTCTGACAGCTGCATAATATTCCATTGTGTATATGTACCACAGTTTCTTTAGCCATTAATGTGTTGAGGGGCATCTAAATTGTTTCCAGAGTCTTGCTATGGTAAATAGTGCTGCAATGAATATAGGTGTAAGTAAGGGGTTTTTGTATTGTATTTTTGTGTTCCTAAGGTATATTCCTAGGAGTGGTTTAGCTGGATCATATGGGTACTCGATTTCCAGTTTCTGGAGGAATCTCCATATCGCTTTCCATAAAGTTTGAACTACACGGCATTCCCACCAGCAGTGGATAAGAGTTCCTTTCTCTCCACATCCCCGCCAACACTGTTTGTTCTCGTTCTTTGTGATGTGTGCCATTCTCTGTGGTGTGAGGTGGTACCTCATAGTTGTTTTGATTTGCATTTCCCTGATGATTAGTGATGTGGAGCATTTTTTCATGTGTCTTTTGGCCATTTGTATTTCTTCTTTGTCAAAGTGTCTGTCCATTTCTTCTCCCCATTTTTTGATAGGATTAGATGTTTTTTTCTTGTAAAGTTCTGTCAGCGCCTTGTATATTTTGGAGTTTAGCCCCTTATCTGATAGGTATTGGGTGATTAGTTTCTCCCACTCAATGGGAGGCTGTTGTATCCTGGGCGCTATTTCCTTTGAGGTGCAGAAGCTTCTCAGCTTAATATATTCCCATCTGTTAATATCTGCTTTCACTTGCTTGGAGAGTGAATTTTCCTCCTTGAATATGCTTGTAATCTCAATGTCCTGGAGTGTTATGCCTACGTGTTATTCTATGTATTTTATGGTTTCAGGTCTGATATCAAGGTCTTTCATCCATTTGGATTTCATCTTCGTACATGATGTTAGCTGGGGGTCTAAGTTCAATTTTTTGCAAGTGGCTAGCCAGTTGTGCCAACACCATCTGTTGAAGAGGCTTTCTTTGCTCCATTTAGGATTTCTTACTCCTTTATCAAAAATTAGGTGGCTGTATGTCTGGGGAACACTTTCTGAGTATTCAAGTCTATTCCACTGATCTGAGGGCCTGTCCTTATTCCAATACCATGCTGTTTTGATCACTATTGCTTTGTAGTAAACTTTGAAATTGAGGAAAGTAATTCCTCCCATGTTCTTTTTCCCAATGATTGCTTTTGCTATTCTAGGGTGTTCATTGTTCCAAATGAATTTCAAAAGTGCCTGAGCCACTTCTTTGAAGAATGTCGTGGGGATCTTTAGAGTGATCGCATTAAATCTGTATAAAGCCTTGGGTAGTATTGCCATTTTGATTATGTTAATCCTGCCAATCCATGAGTAGGGTATGTGTTTCCATTTCCATGTATCCGTTCTTATTTCCTGGGGCAGAGATTAATAGTTTTCTTTGTATAGGTCCTTCACATTTTTAGCCAAGTTGATTCCAAGTGTGGCACTATTGTGAATGGGGTTGTTTTCTTAATGTCCATTTCTTCCTTATTACTATTGGTGAATAGAAAGGCCATTGATTTTTGTGTGTTAATTTTGTAGGCTGCCAACTTCTATATGAGTCTATTGTTTCTAGGAGCTTTTTGGTAGAGTCTTTAGGGTTTTCTAAGAAGAGTATCATGTCATCTGCAAAAAGCGAGAGCTTGACTTCTTCCTTTCTTATCTGAATTCCCTTGATATCTTTTTCTTGCCTAATTGCTATAACGAGTAATTCCAGTGCTATGTTGAATAGGAGTGGTGAGAGGACAGCCTTGTCTTATGCCAGAATTTAGAGGGAAGGATTTTAGTTTTTCTTCATTGAGGATAATATTTGCCACTGGCTTGTGGTAGATGGCCTTAACTATATTGAGAAAGTTTCCTTCCATTCCCATCTTGCTGAGAGTTTTGATCAAGAATGGGTGTTGAATTTATCAAATGCTTTCTCTGTATCTATTGATATGATCATATGATTTTTATTTTTCTCGTTGTTGATGTTGTGTGTTATGTTGATAGATTCACGGATATTAACCATCCCTGCATTCCTGGGATGAAACCTACTTGATCGTAGTGGATGATCTTCTTAATGAGTCATTGTATTCAATTTGCCAAAATTATGTTGAGGATCTTTGCATGTGCATTCATCAGCGATATTGGTCTGTTATTTTCTTTTTTCGTTGCATCTCTGTCTGGTTTAGGTATCAAGGTGATGTTGGCTTCATAAAAGGTATTTGGAAGTGCTTCCGTTTTTTCAATTTCATGAAAGAGTCTTGCCAGTATTGGTAGCAGTTCCTCCTGAAAAGTTTGAAAGAATTCATTAGTGAATCCATCTGGGACTGGGCTTTTGTTTTTGGGCAGACATTGATTACCATTTTAATTTCATCAATAGTGATGGGGGTGTTTAGATATGCTACATCCTCTTCCTTCAACTGTGGAAGATTGTAAGAGTCCAAGAATTTATCCATTTCTTCCAGGTTCTCATGTTTAGTGGCATAGAACTTCTCAAAGTAGTTTCTGATTACCCTTTGAATCTCTGCCATATCAATAGTGATCTCTCCTTTTTCATTCCTGATACGAGTTATCAAGTTTCTCTCTCTCTCTTTCTTTGTGAGTTTTTCCAATGGTCAATCAATCTTGTTTATTTTTTCAAAGAACCAACTTCTGCTTTCGTTGACCTTTCAGATTGTTTTTTGGGTTTCCACTTCATTGATTTCTGCTCTCAGCTTTGTTATTTCCTTCTGCCTCCCTATTTTTGGGTCCTTTTGTTGAGCACTTTCTAGCTCTATAAGCTGCATCATTAAGCTATTCAGGTAAACCCCTTCTTCCTTCCTGATGTGTGCTTGCAAGGCTATAAATTTTCCTCTCACTACTGCTTTTGCTGGGTCCTATAAGTTCTGATAGTTTGTGTCTTCATTATCATTTGTTTCCAGGAATCTTTTTATTTCCATTTTGATTTTATATCGGACCCACTGGTTATTCAGTATGAGACTGTTTAACTTCCAGGTGTTAGAGTTTTTCTTCTTTGTTCCTTTGGATTTCACAAATAATTTCAGAGCCTTGTGGTCAGTAAAGGTAGCCTGCAAAATTTCTATCCTCTTGATATGATGCAGATATTTTTTATGTGCCAGCATGTAGTCTATCCTGGAGAATGTCCCATGTACATTGGAAAAGAATGTGTATCCAGGTTTCTGGGGATGGAGTGTCCTATATATATCCACTAGGCCTCTTTCTTACATTTCTTTCCTCAGGTCCAGTATATTCTTGTTGGGTTTCAGTCTGGTTGACCTATACATTGTTGACAAAGCTGTGTTGAGGTCCCCCACAATTATTGTGTTGTTGTTGATGCTATTTTTCAGCTTTGTCAACAATTGTATTAAATATTTTGTTGGACCCTCATTCGGTGCATATATGTTTAGAAGCGTGATTTCTTCCTGCTCTACATACCCCTTGATTAATATATAATGTCCATCTTTGTCCCTTACAACCTTCCTGAGTATAAAGTATGCATTATCTGATATTAGTATGGCCACTCCAGCTTCTTTATGGGTGTTGTTTACTTGGATAATTTTCCTCCAGCTTTTTATTTTGAGTCTATGTTTGTTCTGACTATTCAGGTGTGTTTCTTGTAGACAGCAGAAAGTTGGATTGAGTTTTTTGATCCATTTAGTCACTCTGTGTCTCTTAACTGGTGCATTTAGACCATTGACATTGAGAGAAAGAATTGTCTTCGGATTTGCTGACATCTTTATATCGAAATTTGGTTTGTCTTTTGGTTAGTCTTGTCTTAAATGAGGTCTTTCAGTTTTTCTCTTAAGTGTGGGTTTGAGTCTGTAAAGTTTCTGAGCTGTTTTTTGTCTGTGAAACCATGTATTCTTCCGTCAAACTGGAAAGTGAGTTTTGCTGGGTACAGTATTCTAGGTGAAGCATTCATTTCATTCAGTCTTGTCACAATATCCCACCACTGCTTTCTGGCCTTGAGTGTTTC
>PVKC010007040.1:0-30137 GCA_004027635.1 Crocidura indochinensis | reverse complement strand
TTTTTTTTTTTTTTTATTTTGGTTTTTGGGCCACACCCAGTGACACTCAGGGGTTACTCCTGGCTATGCGCTCAGAAGTCGCCCCTGGCCTGGGGGACCATATGGGGCACCGGGGGATCGAACCGCGGTCCATCCAAGGCTAGCACTGTAAGACAGGCAAATTACCTCCAGCGCCACCGCCCGGCCCCCAACATCTCACCTTTCAAAAACACTTCTAGATGGGGCCAGATTGATAGCACAGCAGGGAAGATATTTGCTTTGTACATGGCTAACCCGAGTTTGATCCTCAACATCCCACTGCCCCCCTCCCAAGTCCACCAGGAGTAATTTCTGAGTGCAGAGCCAGGAGTAACCCATGATTATCACCAGGTATGGTCTCAAAAAAATAAATAACTCTTCTATGCAGTTCTCTAGCACTGCATATCTAAATGGCTACACATTTGTGAAGCTCACAGAGCCACAGATGAGCTAGCAGCACTGTGGGAGAGAGACTGGATATGAGGATACAGGTCAGCTCTGAGGCCCAGCTCTGGCCACCTAGGCCAGGCATGTTCCATGGCAAAGGCAAGAAGAGAGGATAGCAAGCAGGGTCCTGACAACCCCTACCAAGCCTCTGCACCTACTAAGTACCTACTTGCCCCATTTGCTAACAGGCTATGAACCCTGTCACATGGCTAGAGCCAAAGTGAGTATGGGAGGCACTTAGGCTTGTGTGGCAAAGGAGGTGAAGATCCAAGACCACTTGGGTCTCTGTTTGCCAGTCGCCTTCCCTGTGGCCTGGTGAAAGGAGGCCTGGCAGTATTTCTCCAGCCTATTCTGGGATAACCCACCTTCAGCTCTGGAAACTCCAGGCCTGGACATATTAGATGGCTGCATGGAGTTGTTCCTCTGCCCACTCATGACACTCTTTGCTCTAGAGATACACAGGGCTTTAAGCACTTGCCTTGATTGCAACCCTGATTCAATTCCCAGCACCCCAAGAGAACTGCCAGGAGTAAGCTCTGAACACAGCTGTGTTTGGCCACAAAACCCAACACCTCCCATCAAAACTACTCACTCTTCCCAAACCATGGGACTGTTAGTACCTACAGATGACTTTTAGTCTCTTGCCTGACTGGGGGTAGGCTCTGGAAGAAACCAGAGACACTAAAAGCCTCTGAAAAGCCTGAAACAAATCTGGCATGTCCTGGTCTCAGAGGCAAGTAAGCCAAAGCCATGAGAAGTGGGTTTGTTTTTTCTGAGTTCCCCTTGTCCTTGATAGGAAAATATGGGGCTGGGGAGGCCAGAGCCATATCACAGGTAGGACACTGGCCTTGCACACAGTCAGCAAGTTCTATTATTCCTGACACCTTATATAGTCCCTTGAGTCCTTTCAGGAATGATCTCTGAGCACAGAGCCAGGAGTAAACCCAGAGAACCATTGGGTGTGGTTTCAAAATCAAGAGAATAAGGAGAAGGAGAAATAATAGTAATAGTAATAATGGAGCCATGGCTCACTGGGAGGACACCTGCCTTGTAAAGGTGAGGCTTTGATCCTGGCTCTACAGAAAGAGAAACAGAGGCAGAGAAGGGCAGGACCAGAGACTGACCAGCCCCAAAGTCCTTTCTTGTTTTTGTCCTTTGTTCTTAGACGCTATCAGGACGGGACATCGAGCACCACCTCACCAATGTCAAGGTCTTCTTCTACAATGACCTGGTCAACGGCACTACACTGAGGACCCAACTTGGCAGCCAGTTGCATATCACATACAGCCAGGACCAGCAGCAACAGGTGCAAAACCCACCAGGGCTCACCGGGAGAGGTGGGGAGAGCACTTGGCATGTGGCAGGTGTTTTACCGTGGGACACAGACTCCAACCCTGACGGGGGCCATGCCAGCCCCCACTTATTGAAACCAGCCTTGAGTGGGCACCCCAGAAGCTGGTGTCGCAAAGCCATGACAAAGTCTCCTTCCTTTCTTGAATCTATTGATTCGTCAATTCTGGGCTCCACCTGGTGAATCTTTCTTGCCATTTGCTGGACTGAGCTCATCTACCCCACCAGAAGGGGAGGCTGTGGATGCGATGGTGGCAGCACAAAAGTAGACAAGGACAGGGTGCCAGTGGGGCAGCCAATGTGGTAATGACGATGATGCAGTTGCTATAGACACAGATGGTTTTAATTACTTGAGTATAAAGATGGAGACTGAATGATATTAGAATGATGCTAATAGGGGCTTTGACAATTGTGAGGTCAAAGACAGAGGCACTAGGTGATTAAGCCATAGTAAGGTGCTTGCCTTGCATGTAGCCAACCCAAATCCAATTCCTGGCATCCTACACCATACCTCCAAGTCTTTCCAGGAGTAATTCCTGAGTGCAGATCCAGAGTAAGTGCTGAGCATCATGGAGTGTGAATCTCCTCTCCCTCCCCCCCCCCCCAAAAATCAACACAACTGGAGGCTTTTGTGGGGACTCAGGAACCAAAGATTTGTGAAATGGAATGGAACCTAAAGCATGGTGAAAAGGTCAAAAAATATGATTTTTATTTCATATTCTGATATGGGCCCTTCCCTGCTATGCTCTCAATGCTGGGTCACTCTTGGGCATGCTTGTAGCAGGGGTCTGGGGGCTGATGGTTTGGTTCAGGGAAACTTATCATGGGTGCTCATGACTGCTCAAGTGCTTGAGGGCCAAATGATGCCAGGAGTGGAACTCTGGGCCTTTCACAGATAAGCTCTTCCCAGAAGCAGTCTCTCAGCTGGAAGAATGTCCTTTCCCCCTGAGAACTGGTTTCCTGTGCACCACTTTTCATTCAGCTTTTCCTGTTGGATGTTTCCCAAGGGCTGGCACCAGCTGGCAGATACCCTATAAACTAGCAAGGGTCGAGGGCAGATAAAAATCTCCCTGGGGCTCAGCAAGAACTCAAAGGGCTGGAACACAGTTCTGCATGCAGGAGGTCCAGACCCAGTCCCAGCACCTCAGGGTCCCTCCAGCACTGCTGGGAGTGAGCACTGAGCTAGGAAAAACTAGAAACTTCCTTTTCCAGTTTGGGGTGAAATTCAGAGTTGAGGGATAGACTTGGCCCTCACTAGCTTGGGGGGGGGGTGGATCCAGGAACTAGAGGGATCAGGAACCAATCATGTTTCACCGGGCAGGGCACTTTGCTCTCTCAAGACCCCCTTCTGCTCTCAACTCACCTTGTTGGCTGCGCAAAAATGGCTCTGGGGAAGCATTCCCATGTGGGGAGGAGTGGGTGCCCTCAATGGGTCATTCTTTCTTTCCCAGGACACTCTGTTTGTGGATGGAAGAGCCATTCTGCAGAGGGACCTCATTGCCTCCAATGGAATCATTCACGTCATTTCTGGCCCCTTAAAAGCACCAACAGTTCCAATGGTAAGGGCCTGCTCCAGTATTCACTCCCAAGCTCCTTTTTCAGAGATGCCCTGTGGGTTGATGAGCCAGGACATGAGGTACTGGGTCATGGTCCCCTAACCCCACACTACTCAGGGCTTTAGCAGCACAGCTCCATCACTGCTGGTGTTAACTAAGTAAAAGCTGGGCAGCTCATGGCCTGCCCCATCTCTGGGTCAGCTTCCCCACAGCCTTAGCTGTGCAACCCATGGCATGTCCCACATCAGTTCTGTGCTTCGTTTGTTTCACCTGCTCAAGGGGGCAATAATGGCTCCAGCTCTTACTTCCTGGGAGGGTGGAGAGGTCAGTGAGGTCTAGCATTTTATCAGAGCACCACCAGGTTAGCACCGGACAGTGGGGTGAGGATTCTAAGTGGATCCTAAAAGTAGAAGGAGCAGTGTTCCAACTAACAAAATGCATGGGGGAGGAGGCGGGTTACAGTTTCAAATCTGGGCAATAGTGTACAAGTACATGACCTTATGTGCCTCGGTCCCCATCACCTAAAAATGGGAATATAAGCATTGCCCCCATTGGAACCACTAACAGGCTAACCAAATCAGGGATAGAACACAGGAGAGGTGACAATGATGATAATGATGGGGGTTGTCAGTCTGGAGTCAGAGGCCTCAAGCATGTTCTCCAGGTCACCTTTACTTTTATCCCAATCGACTGCTAGATGCTGAGGAAGGGTGCTGTGAATAGGGGAAGGTGCAGTAAGCACCTCTCTTTGGGGCAATCACCAAATTCACCTGGGCCACTCCCTGTCTGTGCAGCATGCAGGGCACACCGGCCTGGGCACAGGCATATTCTTCGCCATCCTCCTTGTCATCGGTGCAATCGCCTTAGCTGCATATTCTTATTTTCGGTTCAAACGGAGAACCATTGGCTTCCAGCACTTTGAGGTGAGAGGGGGATGAGGAATAGTGCCAGGAACTGGTTCCGAATGAGAACCCATAAACACACACACACATACACACACACACACACACACACACACACACACACACACACACACACACACACTGCCTGTACTCACTCTCTGCCTGGGAGTCTGTCCCCAGACCCACTTGAGCCCCCTGGCGTCCCAGCAAGAACTACCCATCACTTGGATATAGCAGATAACCTGCCTGTCATCAGCCCTGGGTATGGCTCCAAAGCTCACTTTCAGAATCAACTCCAGCACTATGATTCCAGTGACCCAGCTCACCAGCGGGCTGGCCACTGAGGGAGGGTCCAAGTCAGAACTGCATCTCCCAGTGGGGAGTAGGATTGGGCAAGGTGTGTGTGAGACTGTGTGTTGGGTGCTTACAGGCGGGTGTGGAAACACGAAGGCGGGTTACTCCTGGCTCTGTACTCAAATTGCTCCTGACAGGCTCAGGGACCATATGAGATACTGGAATCAAAGCCAGGTCTTCCCAGATCAGCCACATGCAAAGCAAACACCCTACTGCTGTGCACTATCTCTCCGCCCCCCTGAATACACAGTCTATGCATGAATCAAAGTTCAGAAGAAAAAGCCTTTCCTTTCTGGAAGACCAGAAGCAGAGTTTTCTGAAGGCAGGAGGCCAATGGGTAAAGGGGGTCATGGACGGCAGTGATGGAATTGGATTCCTGAGCTCAGCATGAGGCAACCCAGACAGACTGATATAAGCAACCATACACCTCAAACCCAGTAACAGTGCTCCAACCCATGTCAGCTCAAATTAAAACGCTCTCACCACAAGAAAAAGAAAGAAAATAATTCTTGAAAAACCATGTTTTTGTTTTTAATATCAGTAATGTCTTCACATAAAATATTAAATAAGGGGCCAGAGAGATAGTACAGCATAAAGAGCTTGCCTTGCATGCAGCCAATCTGTTTTCAATCCTGGCACCCCATATGGTTTCCCGAGCTCTGCCAGGAATGATCCTTGGGCTCAGAATCAGAAGTAAGCCCTAACCACCACTGGGTGTGACCCAAAAAGAAAAAGAAAAAAAATGTACTCAATGAAAATAAGATCCTTAGCAATATATTTGAAATGAGTGATTTGTTTTTAAAAGGCTGTAGGTAGGACTATAAACAATCATAAAACAGTTAGCAAGAGAGAGACGAGGGAGGGAGGAAGGAAAAAAAATTAAAACACTGACTTGGGCATGTACTACTGGTGGCTGACATGAGGCTGTGACTTAATTCACGCAAATTGCAGTGTATAGCCATGTTATAGGAAAGAAAGGAAGAGATTGAGAGAAGGGCTGGATGATTGGGGAAAGGCTGAGCTGGGTGTGACTCACTTCCCACTGAGGCTGAGCCCTTCCCAATCCCCCTCTTGGAAACCACCTGGCTGAAACCCTGGGGCTTGTTCCCGAGCAGTCAGAAGAGGATATTGATGTCTCAGCTCTGGGCAAGCAGCAGGATCCTGAGAACATCACCAACCCCATGTATGAGAGTGTGACCTCGCCCCCCCCAGAGCCTTCCTATGACCCCTTTATGGTGAGTTGACCTCTGTGGGACCAGGTTCACATGGAGTGCGGGGAATGATGCTGTCTTTCCACATACATCATGTGAAAGCTTCCCAGCCAAGGAGGCTCACTTAGAGGAGGGATTGCATGCTGGGGTGATGCCAATGGGGGCCAGAGGGCAGTTCCAGGGGGCCTTTGAAGTTTCAATGGGTGCCTCCAACCAGAGGCAGAATAGAACCAAGGGTGCCCACCATGCATCAGCTCACAGGAAGGACTCTGGGTTGAACAGTGCAGACACAGATACAGCAGCAGATTCAAGAGACAACAGTAGGTGATCACCAGAACACCCCCTTTTTTCCACCCTCCCCTCCACTAGTATCAAGATTCTCTCAGAATCCTATAGCTGCTCAAACTTTGAGAGCTAAATTCCCAGGGTTCAGTGATTCCTATCAGAGATGCACATTCTCTGACTGCTTCTTCCCAGTTTCTGACCCACACGAGAGGACATTCTGTATCTGTCATTCTCCTTAAGACTCAACATCAAGTCATCAGTTCTATCCATTTAGCAGCAAATTGCATTGACTCCATCTTTGCTCATCTTCATGCTTTAATAGGTGATATTTTGGAGGGGTGGGAATGTGGGGGTCCCAAACAATGCTCAGGGAGTCCCAGAGCCATTCCCAGCCATACTGGACCAGATATGCCCAATGGTGCAATGCTCAGAGATAGGGGCCAGTAGGGTTATCTCAGAAGTGCTCCGGTGGCCCATATAGAGCCAGGAATCTAACTTGAGACCTTACACATGCAAGGCAAGTGTTCCAGCCCTTTGAATGCTCTCTCAGTCCCTGTAGTCACTTCATTGTTGGTTTTGGGTTTGGGCTGTTCCTTCTGTTTAAATTACATATTTTACATGAAGATGTCATAATTGCAAACTATACACCTCGGATCAACAGTCCAAGCCCTTCTCAACCCTGTCAAGTCAAGGCAGCAGGATGGAACTGAGAGGGGTCCTGTACAGTCTCTCACCATCCTCTCTTCTTCCAGGACTCGGATGAACAGCACCTGAACAGCACTGATCCCCTAGGGGCACTGTGAGCCCCTCAGGCCACCTACTTCACCCCCAAAATGTTCCAAGCGTGAATCTTCAGTACCCAGACAGGAGGCACCTGGGAGCCATACCTCATCTCTCTGGGGTGTCCCTAGGAATTGCACATCCTGTGTGACTATGTCTCTGTGTCCCCTCCTGCCACACCAGCTGTGACTTTGCCTATTTTCCTGCCTACCAGCTTCCACTGCAGCAATCTCCTGTCTCCTTTCTCTTTTCAACCCCAGGTCTGACCTAGGATGCAGGTTCAATAAACATAGAGTAGAAGCCTAGTCCACAGATCATGAGGGTCTGTTTGGGAAAACAATAATCAGTCCAACATGGAAGAAGGTCAAAGCTGCTCTCTGGGGCTACCAAAACCTGTCCCATGAACCAGGGTCATGTCTGCAAAATCCTTCAGTGTCCTTCTCCAGTTTGTGTGTATGACACAACAGCCATAATGTGATACCACTATATGGCCATTCGGCTGGCATCCTCCAAAAGATGGGCCTGGGCTGGAGAGATAGAGCAGCAGGGAAGGCTTGCACACTGCTAACTCGTTTAATTCCATTCACTTCCTATGTCCCCCCCAGCCATGTCAGGAATGATCCCTGAGCTCTGCTGGGTGTACCCCAGAACCCCTCAAAAAGATGGACAGCAACCATTTGACATAGAAATCTATGTGAAGACATAGAAACCCACCTTCTCCATGGAAACTGGAGTCATATTAAAAGGGTCAGCCTGGAGGTCCAGAGTGAAAATACAACAGGGAGAGTGTCTTGCAAACGGCCAACCCAGGTTCAATGCCAGACATGCCATATGGTCCCCTGAATTACTCCACCAGGAGTAATTCCTGAGTGCAGAGCCAGGTGTGGCTCCTAAACAAGCAAAAATCTGTAAAAAAAAAAAAAAAAAAAAAAAAGAGGCAGCCTCTGTCATAGCTCCTCTGAAGTGAAGGTAGTACTACCCTATACCCAAGAGAGTCAGGAAAAATAAACTTAAAGGGGGAAAAAAATGGATGGTACCAGGAACAATCAGTCGTATGAACAATGAGTAGAAATAAAGAATGATCAACCTTAAGCACCAAACCCAAAGTCAGTGACACCAGAATCAATACCCAATCTTACAACAAGCTATTCATAAAGGAGACCTCTTATATTTGCACTCCATGGACCAAAGTGGGGAAGTATGGAATGCATTGCTGGGGTTGAGGGAGAACAACACTGGTGGTGGGAATGGCCCTAAATGTCACTATGTACCTTAAATATTACTGTGAAAGACTTGAAATTCACTTTGATCACAATAAGAATTATTTAAAAAATAATACCAAACTTTCACTACCACCCAAAGATCCTCTGCTCTGGAGTGGATCATTGATCCAGGATTTGTAATCCATTCCAGAGTGTTTGCTGGTACCCCTCATTTTGTTTTTTCTCAGCATTACGTTGGGTAGAACTTGTTTTCCAGGGCATCTGCTCTCCTCTGTGCTTCTTTGTTTGGTCTTGTGTGGGTGATTTCCTGTCTCTTCTGCTCTGTGCTAAGAAGCCAGTTGCTTGGTTTCCCTGTCTCCTTGGTAGTAGCCCCTGAAATATTCAGAACCCCTGCTTCTGTCATTCTCACTCTCACCCTGAGCTTTGCCTTCTCTCATATCTGACTTTTGCAGTTTGAATTTGTTTCTCCTTCTTACATCTCCTGGGTGCTTTCTAACAAGAGAAAGCAAAAACACCCTCTTGAATACTATCATAATTAAAAATTTCTCTGGGATGATCTCATAACCAACCAGTAGAGACACTTGAATTAAAAGACTTTAGGGGCTGAATAGTAGAGCAGGTAGGGCACTTGGCTTGCACGCCGATCCCCGACATCCATATGGTCCCCCAAGCCCTGACAGGAATGATTCCTGAGTGCAGAGGCCAGGAGTAAGCCCTGATCATGGCACTGTCTGCTCTGGAAATGATGTCTCAAAGGGGAAAGTCACAGCAAGGATGATGCTAAGAAATATAAATTGGAAGGAGAAGGACAAGGAATACACAGCAAGTGATCTCTGAGAAAAAATTTCCAAGGTAGACATGTCATAGAGCCCCAGAGTGGCTGGGAGAAGGGGAGAGGAGAGCGTAGCTGCCTCAGGTTCAGGATTTCCATAAGGAAGCAAAAATTCTGGAATTTGGGGCCCGGGAGATAGCATGGAGGTAAGGCATTTGCCTTTCATACAAAAAGGTCATCGGTTCGAATCCCGGTGCCCCATATGGTCCCCCGTGCTTGCCAGGAGCAATTTCTGAGCATGGAGCCAGGAGTAACCCCTGAGCACTGCCGGGTGTGACCCCCCCCCCCAAAAAAAAAAAAAATTCTGGAATTTTACAGAGGTGCTCATGCTACTTACCATCACCAAATTGTATGCTTTAAAAATGAATTTCAGGATTGGAGAGCTAGTGCAGGGGCTTAGGTGCTTGCCTTGTATGTGGCCAACCTAATTCCATCCCAGCACTGTAGGTGGTTCCCTGAGCACCACCAGGAGTAGGTAGGCTGGCTCCAGGGCTCTTTTGAATACAACTAACTGTCCCACCAAAAGGTAGAATGGACCATCTATTGTTAGAATGAATCTATGGTTGCATTATCATTGTGATCTACACCAAAACCTCTTTTATCAGAGAACAAAGAACCTCCAGCGAGATTCCAACCAGGTTTCAAACAGTTCATGCAAACATTCTGAGATACAAGCTAAGTTTCAAAGGGAATGGTGATAGTGAACAGGGTCACCCCCAAACTTTCTACCAGCTGCAGCCTCTTCCTTCATTCCATACCCCAGCTCACTCCAGAAATAGCCTTGAGGTTAAAATAACACTGGGAGTGGGGGGACAGAAAAATGGAGAGAAACCAGGCCTCTGACAAATGAGGGTGGGTCCTTCCTTAGGCAAAACTGTCAAAGTCCTAAGGTACCCCTCCCCACTTTTCCTTTACTAGTAAGGCCAACTCCAGTGACACTGGACACATCACCCTCCAATGGCCTTACACATGCAAATACAGTTCCTCTTCTGGCTACACAAATTCCTCTGAGAATTGGGGGGAATGGAAGGGGAACATTGAATAAAAGTAACAATGGTGTACCAAAGCAATAGCACACAGCAACCCATGTTTGATCCCCAGCATCCCATGTTTTCCCAAGCACCACCAGAAGTTATTACCTAGTGCAGAGCCAGGAGTAAACCCTGAGCATCGCAGGGTGCAGCCTGACTCCCCAAAAAAAGAAAAGTGGGCAGGAGGGTTCTGAGGAGCCTTGGGTCCCCACAATGTCCCTACAGGTGAAGCACTTCCACTTCGTGGGGTTTCTATGTGGGTTTCTTTGGAGATTATTGGGGGAGAGAGGTGCAATCAGGCCCAAAAGGCAAGATACAGGAATGGCCAAAAAGAAATTTATAGACCAGGAATCCAGTCAAAGTGGGAGGCCCAGGAAACTAAGGCCCAGGGAACAGGGAACAGAGCAGGTGAGCTGCAGCAAGAAATGGGAAAATGAGATTCTTGCCCTAGGGGCCACACACTCGGCAGGGGCCAGAACTAGGCTGATACATTTTCAAGGTATTTCTACCCCTTCTTACAAAGTTCACAATTCTACTGTGCATGTCTTAATTACAATGGCCCATGTACCTTCAGTTTACTAGGTCCTTGATTCAGTTTGCATTTTTCTGTTGGAACATGAAGCACAAAACTTTGCTGGACCTTCCTAGGAAGAAAACAAGCAAAGACGATGAAGGTGTTTTTGCAGAATGATCCTTAGAGGAAAATGTGGGCATGCTGTCAGCTGCCACACAGACTAAGCTGACACCGAGTTTCCCTCAGTGGCTGAAGTCCACGAGCTTTCAGCTCTGTGCTGGGGGATGGGAGACAAGTGAGGAGAAACAAGCGGAAACCTACCTTCTTCTCACCAGTTATACTACTGGTTTTTGGATCCAGCAGAATTGGACACAGCTCGGCCATTCCTTGAGCTCTTCAAACAGGCAATTTTACAATAGACTGAACAAAACCAAACTTTTATTTGGTAATCCATTTAAGATCAAATCACATAAATCACCATTTAGAATAAATAGCAAATTCACATTCAGAATAAATAGTAAATCTACTACAAGAAACCCGCATTCGGGGTGCCTGGCATTGCCAGGGCATGAATTGTCCTTCTACTTAAGAATTAGGAAACGAGTCTCCAAGTCCAGTCTCCTGCAGCCCCAGAAAAAGACCAAAGAAAGCACTGAGCTAAGTTGGCTTTCCAAAAACTCAGTAGCCAGCTAAGTTGGAGACCCGCATGCAGGAGGTGTTCAGATGAGTGAGGTTCCCAGATCCCCAACCTGAAGAAGGCAGGTGGGACAGAGAAGCCCTGGAGCTAGGACAGACCTATAGGATTGAGGTCACAGCAGCTCCAAGGTGCGAGGACCCCCTGGGCTGAGAGTAGGGAGTCAGTCCTGGCTCCTCAAAGGTCTTCCTGGCAGGCCTATGCCTGAGGTGAGGGCACCAATGAGCTAGTGCCCCAGCATAGCAATGACACACTACGACAAGTGTGGCTTGTGCTCAGTCATCTGAATCTGCTGAGTGACTTGCAACATACCACCACTCCAACCCCCACAAAAACACATCCAAGGAGTGGAAAGTTAAGGTGCCAGAGCTAAATCCAGCCTCAGGTGGATTGTCCACCAAGGTTACAGCACCCTGTCCCTGTGTGCATGGCCACTGGAAATGAGCATCAGGGCTGACTGGCATCATTCTGGGGCCTCTCAAGGGAAAAATACAAAAGTACAAACTCCTGCATGAGAGAAAGTCCCCCCTCTTCATCTTACCATCTTAATATTACTAGGGATCAAGGAGTCACATAAGGAGGAAGGGGAAAGAGGAAAGGAGAAAGAGGAAACTGGTTTAAAAAAAAAAAAAGGAAATTCTAAGATGGGAAAATATAGGTTCCCTACATTGAATAGCAAAATCAAGGAACCTGCTTCAGGCCAAATTCAGTCTCAGAGCAGGAGAGCCAAGGACCCCTTTGGCAGCAAATGCACATTGGCAGGGAGGGATCCATTTCCCCATACTTGATGCTCTCTGGGGAGGCAAAGTCATTCAGTGCCCGGGAAGCTCAATTAATGAGGGGAAAAGATGACTTTTCATTTCTCCTCTCCCATAATTAAGAGGGCCAAGGCTTTCAAAGCAATTAGCAGTTGCATGTGTCAGGCTGAAGCAGTAATAGGAGGTTTCTGAAGCTCAGTATCTAAGTGAGCGGAGGCAATTGGGAAGAGAAGAGGCTGATGTGGGAGGAGAGCAAATGTGGGAATATTTGCCAAAGCCCACAGTTCTGGCCTATGAAAGCATGTCTGGAGAAGTTGGTGGTATGGGCCCTCCCCAGGGCCACGCCTCCCACAAAGGGCACACAGAGCACATCTCCCATGTGGGCTGGACTCTGAATTTGCGGCCACACAATTATGACATCAGCTGGGACAAGCTGGCTGGTTGCCTGCCCTTCACATGGGGTTTCCCATCCTAACCTGTGCTTCTAACTGAGCCCAGGGGGTTGTACTAGAACACAGACAGGTTCTTGCTCTGAGGCTCTAGCAGCGGTGAACCAATCCCATTCACTTCCCCTAGGAAGTGTATTTTTTTCCCCTGAGTTCTGAGTCCCCCTACCTACATAGACATCTGGGGGAGTTTCCCGTAGGCCACTTCATTCTTCAGTCCAGAGTGCCTGGAAAGGGCACCCAAGATGCAGGCCTGCATTCCCCTGTAGAGTACAACCTGAAATTCTTGAACAATCCCCACTTGCTCATCTGTCTTCTCCAAAACAGAAATATGAATCTGGAGCAGGAGATCCCTGAGGAACCCAGGGTAGGTGCTCACTGAAAGTACCCAAGAGTGAGTGCCCAGGAAAAAAAATTCTACTTGGAGGGCTGCTGCATCTGTAACAAAAGTCTGTGGAGGGAAAAGGGGGTCCTAAGTAGGTCTTCTGGTCTTATGGATCACCGCACCACACTAGTTAAGTACCATATTTGTCCCATGTCAAACCCCACTCTAAGACCAAGGAAGCTTCATTATCAGTCAGTGATGGAGGCCACCAGCTGGCTCTGCTTCTTCTGTAACCGTGGGAGGGCACATACCTATCTCTATCTGTCCCTAGCTGCTCTGGGTTTAAGGACACCTATATCAGCTTTAGGAAAACAGAGACATACTCAGTAGATTCTCAAAGTAGATTCTTTGCTTTTTCTTGTAGCCTCCACATTTGTCTCCACCTTAAATGCTGACCCCTAGAGAAAACCACCCAAATACCTCATCCCTAGTTGTCCCTGCAGGGAAGGGCTGGAGGTGGTGCCCCCTTACTCCTCACTGAGATCTGGCCTCTCTCAGTGTCAGCCTGGCTAGACCTCAGAGTCTGTGGGTTCTAACAAGCTCCAGACTTGGCCTTGTATGTCTGCTCTGAGCTCAATCCTTCAGTGAGAGCAGTGAGCACAAGAAAGCAGCTCAGGTGTGAACACTTCATGACCCCATCCAGACCCTCAAAAAGCTGGGCCTCACATACACAAGCCCCTGTGTTTCACACATGACTGCTCAGTGAGTCCCCTCCTCCCCCAAAATACCAGGAGTCTCTGAGCTGTGCCTCCCAGAGACAAGGAGAGGTGGGTATGGGTGGCAGAGGGTATGGCCCCACACAGTCCGCCCTCCAATGCTCAATGGGTGGGGAGACAGTGGCAGAAGGGCAGCTGCACCCTATGGGCAGGACCTCCTCTGAAGTAGAAAATGGTTAACACAGGAGACGTGGGCGCCTCTTTCCCAAAAGCAACACTCAGGCCAGCTAGGCTGGTCCTGCAGTCTCCGGCTTTGCTCCCACCCCCAGCAAGAGTGACTGGTTACTTGGCCTGGGCAGCCTGCAGGAGAGGAAGCCTGAAGGTGGGGGGCCCATCGGCCCAGGAGGGGAGTTCATGCTGCAGTGGAGTCCTTCGGGGGTAGAAGGTGTGGCTGACATCATAGCTGAGGAGGCAGCTCAGGGAGGCCATGTAGATGTCAGCAAAGCGAGACAGACGCCGCAAGAAGTATGTCGGGTTCTGGTCAGTGCGGAACAGGCTGCCAAACTGGGCATTGAAGAAACCCTTGGTCATTTCTCTGCAGGAGCGAGAGCAGAGGGGTAGGAATGAGCCCAGAGAGCTTGTTTTCATTGTTTTGCTTTTTGTATCACATATAGCTGGGCATGGGCATTCAGGAGTCACCCTGGCTCCTGTGCTCAGGGATCATGCTTGGTGGGGCAGAGGGAACCATATGGGATGCCGGGGATCAAATCCATGCCAGCCACATACAAGGGAAATGCCCTCTCCACTGTACTATCTCTCTAGTCCCCAGAAGCTTACTTATAAAGAAGCTTGAACTGAAATGGATTTTATATGACTCTCGGGGGAGGGGGCTGGGGCCGGAGAGATAGCATGGAGGTAGGGCATTTGCCTTGCATGCAGAAGGACAGTGGTTTGAATCCTGGCATCCTGTATGGCCCCCCGTGCCTGCCAGGGGCTATTTCTGAGTGCAGAGCCAGGAGTAACCCCTGAACGCCAGTTTTTGGGTATGACCCAAAAAACACAAAAATAAATAACACACACACACACAGTCTACACCCACACAAGAACACACAGCAGCTGCTTGGGATGTTCTCCGAGTGTCTGAATTTCTGTCTTCCCCAGAAGTGAAGCCAGACCCTCCTACCAAAAGGTGAAGTGGGGGGTGGGGGGGTGCGGCACCACTCAGAACAACCACTCTTACCTCATTTCCTTCCTCTCCTTTTTCCACTCCTGGAGGACCAGCTGTGACTCTGTATCTCTGTGTACCTGTGGAAAAGACACCAGCTGGTTGCTGCAATAGTGAGAGGGTGAGTCCACCTGGGCAGCATCAGAGCCCTTTCAACACACAACTTCCCCAGGGAATTTTGGACCCCATTCCAACTTCATCGCCTGCACATAAAGGAAACAGTGCTGTTTCACACCCCAGCCCCAGCACTTCCCAGGGCCACAGTCTGGGAGTGTGCTCCATGTTCCGACAGGACTGTAAGGAATGCTGGGGCTCCACCTGGTGGGCATGCATAGACAAGAGCTATTTTTACTTGTGACCTTCAGGCCAACATCAGCCCAGCACAGATGCCTTTTATTTTTACAACAGCACCTGGTACACTGGCAGCGTCTCAAGGCCCCACATAGAGGTGGACAAGCTGAGCATGCAGGGAGCTGTCACAGGTCCTTAGGGCAGTGTGTACTCTGAGAGGAGACCTGGCACCACTTCTTGTAGCATGGCTTGAGTTCCTGCCAATTGGGAGGAGCTCCTGAAGGAGCCTGGTAGATCACAAGCCATGGTTTGGGGATATCAGCAGGGAGAGTGGCATCAGTGTCCTGAGAGCTCTAAAAGAAACATGGGTGCCTTGGAGGCCAAAAAACCCTTTTGTGGCCACAGAAAGGCATCCACAGTTTTTCCTGATAGCAGGGAAATGTGACCCAGCTTCAGTTCAGTAGCCGGGACAGGTCTTCTCATCACAGTCGAATGGTCCCATCCAGCCCCACACCTCATATACTTTCCAGGAAGCCCCAGAGCCTTGCCTGAAGTAGTCACCCCTGGCCTCCACGGATCCTTTCCTTTTGCAGATGGAGAAACTGAGGCATAGCACAGTAGCATCTCAAGGTCAACTAACAACAGTGCCAGAACTAGACCCACTCATGGGCAGACACTTCCCAATAAACCCCCACCCCAAGCCTTCTCCCAAGGGGCTGATTGCATTGCCATGAAGCGACACAGCAGAACTCACCTGCCTCCCCCTGCCCATGGAGCATGTGTTCCACAGGCTCTCAGGAACCCCTGTGCAGATCTCTTCAGGAGCAGACCCTCTAGGCAAGGGACCCCCTGTCGTTTACTGAGAGTGATGAAACCAAAATCATTGGCCACTGATTTGTTTGTCTCCTTATTTTGTTTGGGGGCTATACCGAGTGGTGCTCAGGGCTTTACTCCTGGCTCTGTATTCAGGGATCACTCTGGCATTGCTCAGGGGACCATATGGGGTATCAAGGATTGAGCCTGAGTTGGCCACATGCAAGGCAAATGCCCTGCCTACTGTCTGGCCCCCATATGGGAAACACTTTGCCTGGTGGGCTGAGCTGGGACTCATGGAAAGCCTAGGAAGGAAAGTGACATCAAACCTGCATCTGCTCCAGCAAGCCAGTCAGCGTCTGTAGCCACGTCATGGTCTGCACATACTGCTCCGTGTTCATGATGCGCAGCTCAGACCGCAACTCTGGGATGATGGCACCCGTGCGCCAGCCGTGCTTCAGGGTCAGGTCCTAGCCACCAGAGTCCCAGAGAGCCCCAGTTACTCTTCCACCAGACACATGCCTCTGCCCACCTATCCCCATGCCACATACTTTCCTCGAGCTCCTTTCCCATTGTCACAGCTGGTGATTAACCAAGCCAAGCTCAAGGAATTACATTTCATTAAGACCAATTCAGCCCCCAGGCTTTTGGCCACGTCAGCCCGTGTGAACTAGAAATAACTGCCGTGATTCGAAGTCCTGAGTCTAGAGTCATAAACCACAGGCTGTAAAACAGCAATTTAGGTCGGGCAGAAAGTGGTTTGCCCAAAGTGCCCCTGAAGGGCACCCCAAACTACTTCCATACTGCAGGGGAGCACCAAGGACTATGAGTTGCGAGGAGTCTGGCCTCTCAGACATGATGGAATCACACAACACAATCATACATGACTCCAGTTTTCATACCCAGTACTGACAACAGGCCTAAGCATGGTATCTGTTCTGCAGAATCTAAAGTACACAATCACGGGTGCTAACTTAATTTTCTCACCTACCAAATATTTATCAACCACAACTATCCACCAGGCACCATTCAAGATCCTGACAATAAAGCAACAGAAAAGAAATGACTCGGGGCAGAGGGATAGCACAGCTGTAGGGCCTTTGTCTTGCAATCCCAGCATCCCATATGGTCCCCTGATCCTGTCAGAAGCAATTTCTGAGCAGAGCCAGGAGTAGCCCCTGAGCACCCCCAGGTATGGCCCAAAAAACAAAGAAAGAAAAAGGCTGACAAATCCCAGTCTTGGGAAATATAGACTGCAGCAAGGTAAATACACAATTGTAGTGGCCTTAATATATTGGGCAAAGAGTCAAGTCTTTTTCCTAGAATGATTATGCAAAGAAAAACTGAAGAATTCATAAAAATGTGGAAACTTAATACACCAGTCACAGATGGTCAAAGAAGAGAAAGTACAAAAAAGTTTATAGCAAGTTAGGGCCAATTAAAGTATAAAGTGCAACATGGTCACAACTGTGGGATACACCAAAACTTACTGAGGAAATATATAGCTATAAAATGAGTAACTTGGTAATTCCACAGTAACTATATTTTTTAATGAATAAAATAAAAAGGATTATAGAGTCAGGAATGTGATTTAGTCCTCACTCAACCCTCAGCATCAAAATTAATCAATCAATGAACAGAATTTTTTGGGGGGGGGTTTTTTGGGGGGGGGTCACACCCGGCAGTACTCAGGGGTTACTCCTGGCTCCATGCTCAGAAATTGCTCCTGGCAGGCACGGGGGACCATATGGGGCACTGGGATTCGAACCGATGACCTTTTGCATGAAAGGCAAACGCCTTACCTCCATGCTATCTCCCGGGCCCCAATAAACAGAATTTAAAAGAAGGATTTCAAATCAACTACCCAAAATGTACACCATAAGGAACTAGAGAAATAACCCACCAGAACATGGCTGAAAACAGAGATAAATAAAGCAAAATAGAAAAAATTTAAAAAAAATCCATGAATGTCAAAATGAGTTCTTAAAAATGATCAACAAAAGAGCCAGAGAAGCCTGGAGTGATAACCCAGCAGTGGGTGCTTGTCTTGCACACAGCTGACCACAATTTGATCCCTGGCATCCCATATGATGACCCAAGTCAGCCAGGAATGATTTCCTGAGTGCAGAGTCAAGAGCAATCCCTGAGTATCACTGGAAATGGCCTAAAAACCAAGGGTAGGGTAGCCAAGAGTGACCTATGAGTATTACCAGGTATAATACTCATTTGAAAAAGAGAAAAAAAGCCAATAAAATGTGAACTTGATTAAGGAAAAAATTAAAAAGTGAAAAGAAAAACACTTTTAAATGACAAATTTCAGAAATATAAGTGCTGATATTACTAATGGTTCCATAGAAACAAAAAAAGACTATCAAAGCATTCAAACTACTATACTCCAACTACCTGGAAAACAGATCAAATGGGCAAATCCCTATAAATACAACACTTATCAAAACTGAATCTGGAATAGGAGAAAATCAAAGCTGACCTCTAACTAGTGAGATAACTGAATGAGTAACTAAAAGTCTCCCAAGAATCCAAAGCCCAGATCCAAAGGGCTTCTGGTGAATTCTAGTGAAGACTGAGAGACTTAGAGCCAATCCTTCCCACAACCTTCCAGTCACCTTGGCTCCAAACCTCAGAGCAGAAAGCTGTTTATATGCTGACACTGGCATGTGTGCCACCAATGGCTCACAAATTAATGTGGTTTGATTAACACAAACTACAGTGCCAGCATCAATGTGTTATCACCACACAGGTAACCCAGAGCAGACCAAATATGTGGGCCAAGCCTCTACATTTCTCAAACATCTCCAGGCACTGCTGCTATATGGAGTCCAGAGAGTAAGTACTAAGGTGTGAACCCTCCTCATGCTCAGTCTTCCCTGTGTAGATGTATATGTTTGAGTGCCTTCTCTAGGACCAACTACCCAGCTGTGATTAGTTCCTTCATGGGGCCTTGTGAAGGCACTTAAAAGACTGACCAGGCATTCTGGGAGCCCCAAGAATGTTCAGACTGTTTCTACTTCTTCATATAGATGATCAGGGTCACACAATGGGGACAAACAGCCTTCTCAGTCTGAACCCTGGATTCCTTCCACTAGCTCTCAGCATTCAGGGTTGGTAGGATTGTCCAAAGTATGTGCTGGGGTCACCTGGAGGAGGGTCATTATTCAGGTACTAGAACTGGCCTCTCTCCCTCCGGCTTGGGAGGGAGCTTGGGAGCTTGGGAGCCAGCTTCAGTGGGAGCAAGGCATGCTCACTCAAAAGAATGGACCATCAACCATAGATTTAGAGATAAACATCAGCTTGCAAAGATTTTACAGTGCACAAGTGTTTTTGCCACTGAATATGTAACATGCCTGGCCTATTTATTTACCATATTATCATATATTACCATATTATTTTCACCATAAGTACTACCAGAAATGCTTCTTATAAATCAGCAATTTCATTTCTGCCTTGAAATATTCCTACTTCCCCCAGTCCACAGTGTAAAGAGGTTGAGAACTACTGTAGACAGACACTTCCTAAAAGGTCCTACCACAGCACCCAGATAGAATGTGGAGCCCCCACAACAGGCAGATGCCAGAGTAATGAGACTGACACACAGGTACACACAAGGGCAGATCCAGTGAGAGCCCAAAAGCTCTGAGACAACAGGAGAGCTGGCAGCCCACTCTTGCTACCCAAACTCTGAGCTTCATTCAGATTTTGCAAAATGTGAAGAGTGTAGCTGAGCCCAGGATCCCCTAGCAGACACAAATTCATTCCACAGCAAACCAAGTATGGCAGCTTTGTCACTAATTTCATCTTGGCCCAGTTCTCACATTATCCATAATTCAAGAAGTATTCATCATTCAGTTTCATCAACCCAAGGGGTACGGAAAGGCTCACTTTCCTGTCTAGCTATTTATTGGAAATGCCATATTTATGGTCTTTCAAGGTGACTGGCTGGCAAGAATAGTCTAAGTTGTGTTTGTGTTTCTCATGCTTACCAAAAGGAAAAAAAAAGTGCACAGTGGCATTTGTTTCTTAGTCTTAGAACACTGCTGATTAATTTCTAATATACTTAAATAGAAATTTTTCCTGATAAATTTCTAATTGAAAATGTCTAATTTTCAAAAATAGTATCATTTTTTCCAAGACTCGGTACCCTCATGTTCTGTGAAAAAAAAAAAAAAAAACTTTTTTTACTATGGCCTGTTCTTCAACTCTAAAAAGAATATAAAGTGTGCTTAAACCAAAGAGAAACTGCTCACTAAAGACTAACTCATCTTTGCACCCATGAATGGAGCCGGAGAGTTAGCATGGAGGTATGGTGTTTGCCTTTATGCAGAAGAATGGTGCTTCGAATCTGGTATCCCATATGGTCCCCTGAGCCTGCAGGGGCAATTTCTGAGCATAGAGCCAGGAGCAACCCGAGTGCTGCCGGGTGTGACCCAAAAAAAAAAAAAAAAGAAAAGAAAAAAGAAAGAAACAGGAATGGGGCCAATTCGGTGGCACAGAGCGGTAAGGCATCTGCTTTGCCCAGCACTAGCCTAGGACGAACTGCGGTTCTACCCCCCGGCATCCCATATGGTCCCCCAAGCCTGAGCACATAGACAGGAGTAACCCCTGAGCGTCACCAGGTGTGGCCGGAAAGAACGAAACAAACAATAAATTAATTGATTATTAATTAAACGGGAAAAAAAAGGGCTTCTCACCGCTAGGTCACTGTATATATGGTCACCAAAATACAACACTTTCGATCCTCTCCAGCCAGTTAGCTTCAAAAATTCATATAAATTGCCCTGCAAGAGAAAACTAGAGATATCATATCCCATGGCACAGATATTTATGGCCCATAGTCCAATGTATCTTTAACTTCAAAAATAATGTGATTCTTTTTGCTTTTACAACTTATATTAAATATCAAAACATACAGGTTAGAGTTTTTGTATGCATTCAATCAATTCTTGCTTCTAAAGATGTAATTTCCAAAAGGACTCATCTTTAGAAAATTCAGTTACAGGCTTTTAAAAACTTAACATTCTACATTATCTTTCCATATCAAATACTCATCTAAGTGATTTGCGAAACTGAAATGTACCATCAATTATTTTACCCACCCCCTGATTCTGTATAGATCTGTGACTACCATTTACACCATTATCTTATGTTGCAAGTAACTTTAGGATGAACACTCTTGAAGCAAGGCAATTTCCACTAGTTTAGTAATTTTCTTAGATTAGCTTCCTAGAAGAGAAATGGCTTTATGAAGCAAGTTTTCCAGAAAAGAGAGAAAACATGCCCAACTGAGCAAGAATAATTATCTTTCAAAGAAATGAACTGACTTTAGCAACATGGCAAACATCATCAGCTTCATCACTTATTCAGATATTTTCTAGCCTTGTTAGACAGACAAGATATATTACAACCATCAAACATAAATGAAATATAAAATACAGGGAATAGCCCTCTGAATGAATAAGATGCTATGGGTTAAATGCTTTGAAAATGAGAAATTTCCAAGATTACTGGCATCTTTGCTCTTAAATTTAAATTTTGTTTTCAAGAAGAGTTCCATTACAAGACAGAGCAGACCAAAAGGCTACTGACTCCCACTCATATTCTGCCTGGGTTAGAAACAGCCCATTCCAGTGAGCACTTGGAGGGCTCCTGGCACCAAGAGAGCCGTTCCAGACCTGCACTGTCACCTCCATCATAGAACATAAAGCGTAGGAAAAAAGGACAAATTAGTCACCAGTTACCTGTTTGTAAATCTGGCCTTTCTGCAACTTGTGGATTTTATCCCAGAGTAAGACACCTTTCTCGTTCACCTTTCGAAAAGGTCTAGCAACAGAAATGAGAAACATCATGACAGAAAGCAGCATTCAGGATGGCTGCTCTGCAGAGACCACCTAGCTGCCAATGGACATGGAAGTAGTTCCTCATACCTGTAAAGGTCTAAAAACCCATCGCAACAACTATAGCCCAGTTCCTCATGCAATCACACCCACACAATGGCCCAGGCAGGCCACAATCAAAGGGTGGAAAAAGAACCATTCAGGGATGAGTTATTAAGGATAACACCTACCACAGAAAGCTCCCCACTTCTAGTTACTAATGCCCTGGGGAAAAGACCCATAAAGAAGTTAGGAGTTGGAGAGACAGCATGGAGATAGGGCATTTGCCTGGCATGCAGATGGACCGGTGGTTCAAATCCTGGCATCCCATGTAGTCCCCCGAACCTGCCAGGAGTGATATCGGAGCATAGAGCCAGGAGTAACCCCTGAGCACTGCCGGGTGTGACCCAAAAGCCAAAAAAAAAAAAAAAAAAAAAAAAAAAAAAAAAAAAAAAAAAAAGAAAAGAAAAAAGAAAATCTAAATAGTCCTATAAAAGTATAGAAATGTGTTTTATCGTAAGGAAAAAAATACTGTCTTTATGTTGCAAAATATTAACTGATAGATAATGCTTAAGTATATGCATTTTAACAGCTGCTAAAGCTTCCCTCCCACAACAAACCCTTTGGGTGGACCTGGACTTTTATTGCAACAATGCAGAAATGAAGACATGGGAAAATGGAAGGGATAAGCCAGCTTTTATCCCAAGAATCATAAAAATAAATGTGAACGTGGGGCCAGAGAGATAACATGGAGGTAAGGCATTTATCTTGTATGCAGAAAGACAGTGGTTCGAATCCCGGTGTCCCATATGGTCCCCCGAGCCTGCCAGGAGCAATTTCTGAGTGTAAAGCCAGAAGTAACTTCTGAGCGCTGCTGGGTGTGACCCAAAAACCAAAAAAAATTAAAATAAAATAAAAATACATAAATGTGAACCTGAGAGACAGAATAAGGATCTGCCCATCCTTACCCTCACTGCTCTGCAAAGCACAATCAAGAAGTGGGGAGGCTTCTCAGGGCTGCAGCCCAACATTTAAGAACTTGCATACAGGACAGAATTTAGTGCTGACATGATGCAAGAAAAATCACAGCTGTGTTAGTCCAAACTCAGGTTTCCCTTTGATCTCCTGAATTTTCAATCTCCGCATGTGACAAGTACACAAGTTTGGCCTCCTGAGTCACTAAGGACAGATGAACTCAGTATCACAGGAAGAATGTAACCAGCACATATTCTAAGATGCCCCACTATGGGACTATCAGTTGCCAGAAGAGTGGATGTAAGGCTACCTATGCACCAATCTAGCAAATATACAAAAGTGGGGAAAAAGTCTAAAGTGGGTCATCTTGGGAGGGGTGGGGGTGGGAGGTACACCTAGCTGTGCTCAGAGCTCACTTCTAGCAAGGCTTGGGGGACTCTAGAGGGTGCTGAGGATCTAATCCAGGTTAGCCATGTACAGGGCAAACATCTAATACTATCCCTGTATTATCTCCCCAGTCCCAAAGGAAGGTCATCACATACATACATGCAAGTTATTTTTGTAACTCTCAACACTGTTGACATGGGGAAACATTTCTCAATAAATATGTCTGTCCCCTACATTAAAAGAGATGTTTTTAGGAACCAGGGCAATATATAGTACAACAGGTTGGGCACTTGCCAGGCATGCAACCATCCTGAGTTGGATCCCCAGCACCCAATGTGATCCCCTGAGGCCTGCCAGGAGTGATCTGTGAGTGCAGAGCCAAGAGTAAGCGTGGAACAATGCTTGGTATTGCCCATAATGAAAAAACAAATTTAAAATAAAAATGAGAAACCATGACCCTCTTACCCATAATTTAGGGCCCATGATCCCCAAATGATAGTTATACCTTACTACTGTCATAACCCAAAACATCCTGTTTCTCCATTCCTTAAGACAACTGTTGCAAAAACAGCCCCTCCAATAGTCCTAGTCAAGAATCACTGCACTTGACTCACAGCTGTGTGGCAACTTTGTGGCATCCAAGTGCAACTCGAGCAGAGTGAGAAATGCCTGCTTAGGAAGCTGAGTGGGCGCTTGGGGTTGCGGCTGCTTTTTTATGGGCCACAATGCACCTGTAGTCAAAGCTCTAATGCACTGATACTTTGTTCAGATTTTTTTTCACTGCTGTCGATTGTTTTCTTAAGTGTGACTCATTAGGACTGAAGCAGCTGAGAACCACTTTCTTGGATATGAACCATCTGCTCTGTATACTAATCTCACCTCCCAGCAATTCCCTCTATAGAACGATTTAAAAAATTCAAAGCTGGGGCTAGAGAGATAGAAGGTAGGGTGACTTCCTTGCTTATGGCTCATCAGGGTTTGCTCCTCAGCACCTCATTATGATACCCTCTTTCCAGGAGTGATCCCTGAGCAAAGAGTCAGGATAAGTGCTGTGCACCACAGGGGTGGCCCCCAAAACAAAACAAATCAGTAATCTCAGTTGTTTGTTGACTTTCCACCTAGATCTATCTAAGACACAGGCAATCTATCCTAATACTTCCAGCAGCAAACAATATCTAATCCCCAGAAAGACACTCACCTCCGCTTATCATTAAAGAAGTTTGGCTTCTCGGCCTGAACAATGACCACATCAAACAGGTCCCTCCAGTCTTTCCCAACGATATACCTCATCCCTTTGTCACTGGAAAAAGCAGAAGGGCCCAGTTAGTCCAACCTTAAATCCAGGAAGAGTTGTTTGCCACTGTTTTCATTTGTATCTACAACTACATTTTCTTCCCCTCTAACTTTATTTTTAATAAATAAATTCTTTAACTGAAATACAATTACAAAGTTATTCATGTACAAAGTCATACAATGTACAACACTTTTCCCAGTGCACATTTCCTGCCACCAATAACCAATGACTTCAGTTTCCCTTGTGCCCTCCACATTGCCCTCTCCCCTGTCTGCCTCTGCTTCTACTCTTTCTCTATCTCTCCCTCAACCTCTCTTTTATCCCCCCATTTTCCCTTTTAGACAATGTGGTTTGCAATATTGTTAGTGAGGTATGCAATATTGTCCGCATATCACTTTATCTCCTTCCAGCATTCAGTTCTTGTTCAGAGTGATCATTTCCAACTATTATTGTCATAGTAGTCCCTTCTCTGCCCTTTAATATAGACTGAAGCCAAATATGAACTGGAAGTTAGCTGTAACATACACACACAACAACAACAACTTACACAAAGCTACTAGGACTATTGGTGATGAGAAACATCTTCTTGCCATGGTCCGCCAATTTGGCCAACACCGCGCGAGTCTGCTCAGCATAGCAGATGTACTTCTCTAAGAGTAAAAAATACACATGGCTGTAGAGTGAGGCACCACAGACTTGTTATGCATGGGTCATATACTGCCTGGGACACTTGGGCAAGGGACGAAATCAAAGTTTAGGGGCTATACAGATGCCCATAAAGACTGGTTCAGGTGTCTGATGGGTGCCCAAGGAATTTGGTTCAGAGGGGACAGGACTATATGTTTTTCCAAATATTTTGGCTGGAGCTCATTTTAGAGGCTGGATCAGTACCATGTGGGGCAGTAACTGAGACGGAGACTAAGTGGAAAATAACCTTGTGGTAGCAGCTGCCAGCTCCTGTCCTATGGCTCAGAACTGTCAGAGACTAGGGATGCAGAGCCACTGCACGTCTTGGTCAGAATGATGCTCAGAATGACCCTCTCCCAGGCCCCCATGTAATGGACATTATCAACAGGATGAAGACAAGCACGTACCAATATCTGCTTCAATAGCTCGGTACATGATCCCTTTGATGTGGACATCTCGAATGGAATCCTGTGAAAGAGCATTTGAATCAGTGGCTTGGCCTCCCTGCAAATGCCCATCTGCAAACTCCCTCAATGATCACTAAATCCTAGCTCACTAATCCCAAACCTCAACCAGGGAAACTTTCATCTTCCACATCAATAACAGAGGCAGCTCCCTCTGCTTTTCCAAGAAGTTCCTGGGATAAGGCCAAGTGCCAGTGAGTCTCAGAGAAGCCCAGATAGGGACCAGTGATCTTTGCGGGGGGCTACCAGCCAACAATCCAACCTCACAGATAAGGGGCTCTGGGCTCCTCTCCTCTTTTCAACCTGTCCCAGTCTGCAGCTCTCACTGGATTATCAAGAAAAAGAGGCAGAGAGGGTACATCCTCACATGAGTGCTACTATAGAATGTCCAAGAGATCAGAGCCCAGGTGGTGAATCCAGCTCTCGGGAGAGAAGCTGCTGCAGGGTAGGGGAAACACCTTAGGAGGCCAGGCATGGAGCAAGTAACTGGTACTAGGCAAGCACTTGCCCATCGTGCTTCACTGTAGACCCCCATCATCTTCCTTCAGCATGTTAGGGCTGAGCACTAAGAGAGCAGCAGGCATTGGAGCAGTCACCCGTCAGGGGAGGCCACACAACCTTGATGTCCTTATACAGGTGCACAGGCTCATAGTCAATGTTGTTCTTCAGGAAGTATTCGTTCACGCAGGACAGGAGGGCCATCTCCGGCAGCGAGAAGATGTCCATGAACTGTTTCATGGTGTTCCCATGAGAGCTCTGGGAGGGCATGGAAAGTATGAAACGTGGCTGGCAAACCCATTTGTGTGCCTGCACACATAGGCACATGTACACACATGCACTCTCTCTTGCTTTCCTGGTAAAAAAAATTTAACAACTCACTTTGCTTCTTCAGAACCCTTCACTGCAAGCCTCAGAGCAGCATCACAGAAAGGCCCTCCTAGCCTCTCCCCCCAAAGTCCAGCCACCTTTCCTGCCTCCCGCCTGCCTTTATATCCCAACTTCTGCTTCATGCTCATCTGTGAAAGAGCCAACCAAGAATTTGTGCCCCCAGAATGGCACAACATCCAGTTAAGGGGCCAGAGTGAAAGTATAGCAAGTAGGGGATTGTCTTGCATGTGACCTACCTGGATTTGATCTCTGACATCTCCTATAGTCTCCATGTGCCCAACCAGGGGCACTCCCTGAGTTATAGTTAGGAGTATATCCTGATCACTGCAGATGTGACAATCCCCGCCAAATTAAATTTTTAAATAGCCACTTAAAAGTGCCTCCAGGCTGCTCTGCTTTGCTTCGCATCACACACATCTTCTAGCCAATGAACCCAGCACAACATGAAGAAAACACCACACTACAAGTGTGACAATGGAAAAATACAGACCAACACCATGCAGAGAGAATAAAGATGGCAGCTCTGGGGCCGGAGAGGTGGCGCTAGAGGTAAGGTGTCTGCCTTGCAAGCGCTAGCCAAGGAAGGACCATGGTTCGATCCCTCAGTGTCCCATATGTTCCCCGCAAGCCAGGGGCAATTTCTGAGTGCTTAGCCAGGAGTAACCCCTGAGCATCAAACGGGTGTGGCCCAAAAAAAAAAAAAAAACAAAAACAAAAGACAACAACAACAACAAAAAAGATGGCAGCTCTTATGACCCAAAAAAATGCCAACCAACTATTTACCTCTCAGATAAGGAGTTTAGAGAGGAAATATAAAGGATCCTAATAGAACTCAAAGAATGCATGGATTAAACTGAAAAACATAAATAAGAATCAAGAGGAGGGGCCAGAGTGATAGCACAACGGTAAGGTGTTTGCCTTGCAAGCAACCAACACAGGACAGACAGTTGTTCAAATCACAGCATCCCATATGGTCCCCTGAGCCTTTCAGGGGTGATTTCTGAGCACAGAGGCAAGAGTAACCCCTGAGCTGAGCACTACCAGCTGTGACCCAAAAACCAAAAAAAAAAAAAAAAAAAAAAAAAAAAAAAAAAAAAAAAAAAAAAAAAAAAAAGCTAAGAGGATATGAAAACAGAAATGAGAAAACTCCAAACTTAAATAACATGACTGAAAAACTCAGTAGACAAAATGAAAACCTCACTGGAAAGTCCCTCCAACAGAATAACAGCACCAGAAACCAAATCAGTGAACTGGAAGATGAAATGCTTAACAATTCCATACAACAGAAGAGATTGCAAAAGAGGCTTAACACAGATCAGACAATGGAAAAAATCCCAAAAGAATGTGAACAATGAAATAGAAGTCTTTGATAAACTCAACAGAAACAATGTAAGAATCATTGAAGTTTCCCTCCTTTTCTTCTTCCTTCCCTCTCTTTCTTCCCTCCCTTCTTTCCTTTCTTCCTTTCTTCTTCCTCTCCATTCCTCCTTCTTCCCTCCTTCCCTCACTTCCTCATTTCTTCTTCCTTTTATTTCCTCCCTCCTGTTTTTCCTCCCTCCTTTCCCTCCTTTCTTCTCTTCTTCCCTCCTTCCCTCTCTTCCTTTCAATAAAAAAAAAATTATTGGAGTCCCAGAGACCTAGGAAGAAAATCCCCAGCAAAATCAATAGTCAAGAGCATCATTGCAGAGAAACTCCCAGAGCTAAAGACTGCATGCAACCAAATCCTGCATGCCCTAAGAGTACTAGCTAAAAGAAACTCAAAGAAAAGCACCCCAAGACACATCCTAGTCACATGATGAAACCCACAGATAAGGAATACTGAAAGCAAGAAGATTAATAAGAAAATTATATTCAAAGGAGCATCCTTAAGATTTACAGCAGGGGCTGGAGTGATAGCACAGCATTTGCCTTGCATGCGGCCAACCTGAGGTAGACCCAGGTTCGATTCCCGACATCGCATATAGTCACTTGAGCCTGCCTAGAGTAATTTCTGAGTGCAGAACCAGGAGAATCCCTTGAACACTGCCAGGTGTGGCCCAAAAACCAAAAAAAAAAATTTACAGCAGACCTGTCACAAGAAATCCTCAAGGCCAGAAGGCAGTGGTGGGATATAGTGATAAAACCTAATGAAATAAATGCATCCCTAGAACACTGCACCCAGCCAGACTCACTTTCAGGTTTGAAGGAAGTATACATAGTTTCACAGATAAACAACAGTTGAGAAACTTTACAGATGCAAAACCACCTTAAAAGAAAAACTGAAATGTCTACTTTAGGACAAACCAGACCAAGAGACACATCAAACTCCTACACAAAGATGACCTAAATGCCATGACAATTATCTCCCTCAATGTCAATGTAATAAATGCATCAGTTAAGTGACAGAATGGCAAATGGATCAAAAAGCTGAATCCAACATTTTGCTGCCTACAAGAAACACACCTGAGTAGTCAGAATAAACATAGAGTCAAAAATCAAAGATTGGAGGAAAATCATCCAAGCAATCAAACACCTGTTAAAAAAAAAAAAAAAAAGCTGGAATGTGCCGGAGAGATAGCATAAAGGTAAAGCATTTGCCTTGCATGCAGAAGAACGGTGGTTCGAATTCCGGCATCCCATATGATCCCCTGAGCCTGACAGGAGCAATTTCTGAGTGCAGAGCCAGGAGTAACCCCTAAGCGCAGCCAGCAAAAACAAAAAGCTGGAGTGGCCATATTCAGATGACATAAGCCTTAGATTTAGAAAAGTTAGAAGGGACAAAAATGGACATTTTGTAATAATCAACGGGTATGTACAACAGGAAGAAATCACATTCCTAAACATATACGCACCCAATGAGGAACCAGCAAAATATTTAATACAATTGTTAACAAACTTAAAAAAAAATCAATAACAACACAATAATAGTGGGAGACCTCAATACTGCCCTGTCACCCCTTGATAGGTCAACCAGGCTGAAACCCCACAAAAAATCACTAGCTCTCAGGCCAGAGTGATAGCACAGTGGTAGGGTGTTTGCCGTGCATGCAGCCAATTCTGGACAGAGAGTACTTTGAATCCCGACATCCCATATGGTCCCCCGTGCCTGCCAGGAACAAGTCAGGAGAAAACCTGAGCACTGCTGGTTGTGAAAGAAAAAAAAAAAAAAAGAAGGGGCTGGCGTGGTGGCACTAGAGGTAAAGTGTCTGCCTTGCCGGTGCTAACCTAGGACAGACTGTGGTTCGATCCCCCGGCATCCCATATGGTCCCCCAAGCCAGGAGCGACTCCTGAGCGTATAGCCAGGAGTAACCCCTGAGCGTCACCGGGTGTGGCCCAAAAACCAAAACCAAAAACCAAAACCAAAAACCAAAAAAAAGAATATACTAGCTTCTTTGAAAGGAGAAATTAAGAAAACGGCCAAGTAGATATATATAGGGCTCTCCATCCCAAGAAAACAGAATATACATTCTTCTCCAATGCACATGGGTCATTTTCCAGGATAGAACACATGCTAGCCCACAAAACGTATCTCCATAAAGTAAAGAGGATAGGAATTATACAGACTACCTTCTCAGATCACAGGGCACTGAAATTAGAAGACAACTACAAAGAAACACAGAAAAAAAACATTAACACCTGGTTTACTGGCACTACAGACAAAGACTTGGGTTAAACAACCTAGTATGCCTGGAGCCTAGAAATGGTCTTATGCCAGAAAACTTCAGGGGTAAGGTCTCCTTGTATTTAGGCCAAGGCTTTTCCTTTCCATGTCCTCCATATTTTGCTGTGCATGTGCAAACAAC
>PVKC010007039.1:0-30147 GCA_004027635.1 Crocidura indochinensis | reverse complement strand
CTCTTGTCTTTGGGAAAGGAGGTATTTACCTGTTTTCTATAAGGAGATTGTTTGAGTTTGCAGTTAGGAAATACTCCCCTTTGAAGATTCAGGACTCAGAGAATGAAGTTCACTAATGAGCCCAAGTTCAGGACACTGCTTTGGTTTGGGTTTTCAGGCCACACCCAGGTATGCTGCAGCATTCTCCTGGCTTAGTGTTTAGGAATTGCTCCTAAACAGTACTCTGAGTCAGCCCTGAGCAGGACAAGGGTCTGACCCACTGTATTATCTCCCAGTAATGAGAGTTTATAATCCTTTCTTTGCTTGTTAGAAGAGAGAAGGGAGCAGAACTGTCTCTCAGATAGCTTAGATAAAGATTTGACCACATGATTTTTTAGGGTTTGTTCTAATTCACTAAAATATCTTCTGAGAGTCCATGCTCCTACTACCCCTACTGAGCAGAGGAAGAGAGAGCTGAAAAGTTGATGTATTTTGCAGTCTGCAGTCAGGTACTGAGATGATTTGCAAATTGAATGCAAGTCAGAATCTCCTATTGACATATGTTCATTCCTATGTTTACTGCAACAGTCGTCACAATAGTCAGAATTTGGGGGGTGGAGTGGTGGCACAGCGGTAGGGAGGTTGCTTTGCACATGGTTGACCTAAGATGTACCATGGTTCGATCCCCCAGCATCCTATATGATCCCCCAAGCCAGGAGCGATTTCTGGGCACATAGCCAGGAGTGACCCCTGAGTGCCACCGGGTGTGGCCCAAAAGCAGAACAAACAAACAAAAAATAGTTAGAATCTGGAAAGAATAAAAGTGCCCAAGAACAGATGGGTGGATAAAGAAATTTTGATACAGCTACACAAGTATGAAATATGAAATATGACAGAACTGTCAGGAAAAATGAAAATATAGGTAGACGATATGAAGAGTATCATGCTGTGTGAAATGGGTCAGAGGCAGAGGAATAGAAATCAAATGATAGAACCCATTTGTGGGATATAAAAACAAAAGATAGTGTGGAAATAATATCTAGAGACAATAGAGAGGAAGGCCAGAGAACCAGACTATGGTAGGGAACTTAACATAAACAGTGGGGTCGTGCAATGAGGGCAGAAAAGGGACCTCTATGAAAATGATAGTTGGAAATGATCACTCTGGACAAGAACTGGGTACTGAAAGGAGAGAAGTGATATGCATGGTATCTCTTCAATAATAAAATTGAAAACCACAGGCTTGTAATGGAAAAAGAGAGAGAAATAGAGAAAAAGAGAGAAAGAAAGAAAGAAAGAAAGAAAGAAAGAAAGAAAGAAAGAAAGAAAGAAAGAAAGAAAGAAAGAAAGAAAGAAAGAAAGAAAGAAGGAAGGAAGGAAGGAAGGAAGAAAGAAGGGAAGAAAGAAAGAAAAGAATAAGAGTTTCCACAGAGACAGGCAGACAGATGTTAGTGCTGGGGAGAAACTGGGGACATTGGTGGTGGGAAATGTGTACTGGTGAAGTGTGCTGTGCTTCGGCTGACTGAAACTCAGTCATAAACAACTTTGTACCTGGGAGCAGGAGCAGGGGCTGCAACTGTATTATGAACAACCTGGTAAGTCATGGTGTTTAAATACATAATTTAAAAAAAAATCTAAAAAAAAAAAAAAGAACTTCCTGCACAACCTTTTAAATTATCTGATGCCTTGGTCGTAGACCACAAAAATTCTGGTTCAGATTCAGGAGCTTTGCCATTTGAGGGAGAGGAGAGGGATTATTTGTTTTTGTAAACTTTAAGAACTATCTTTAATGTTGATGAAAGCATAGCAGAGCCCCCATAACCACTGGCACAATTAAGATCTCTGAAATCAGCTTTTCCACATTCCCTTGGTACTGAAGTACCCTGTCCCCAAATCCTGAGGCCTAGACAGACATTAATCTGTCACTGTTTTACTCTATATGTTACTTGTTACGACTCTTCATGCCTTTTTTAATATTTCGCAGAAACAAAACTCCAAGCTATGCTACTTTGTGTTTGGCATCGGAGAATCATTCCTTCTTGGAAGCACCAACTTGCCTGGTTTCTCTGGGAAGAAGCAGTGGCTATGTCTCCAAGGAGTTGGGCACTGGGAAGAGAACTAATGGATGCATAGCTGAAGAAGACCTAGGTCACTCAGGACCTTTCTGGCCTGGCCAAGGGATCAGGCTTTTTATTGGAAAATACTAACCCAGGAGGCAAAATGCTACCCCCACTTAGGGGGGCACGCACCAGATGTGCTTTTCTGGCTTCCCTGGTGCAGTCTAACTCTTTCTTCCAAGAAACATCTGCTAGAAGGCCCACCTAGAGGTCTATTATGAATGGATCCTTTGCGTGGATAGCTAGCGATATTTCTGTCATACTTCCAACGTGGGTGACCCTGCTCTCTCTATAACCAGGCCTCAGTGTTTCTCTCTAACAAAGAAAATAAAGTACAGTAAAACCGCCAAAAGTCTCCCGCTGACTAGCTATTTGTGATCTCTGCTATCTGACCATTTGTCTCTCTCCTCCCACTTCCTTGAAGGTACCTGGTTTCTCCTTACCCAAAACAGAAAGCTAAAACCCATTATCAGAACTTCTTTTCCTTACCTGTTAGTATAGATCTCTTCATATGCTAATTCTAGCTCTGATCTCATTGGTTCATCCCCCTTTCTTTTCTCCCTGGCTACACCCCTGCATTGCTAAAATCTGCCTATTTAAGGTCCATGTAAAAAATAAACTTTCTCTCTGTTCTCTCTCGCCACTCGTCTCACCATGTAATTTTGTGTGGTCTCATTTATTTCATTTCATTTCATTTCATATTCGTCCACTCATGCACCTGCTTAATTCTCAGTGAGGAAAATTTTCCCACTAAGGTTGCTTAGGGACTTTATAGGTCTGCAGCAGCAAAACATCCTGGTGTTTGTGTGCCAGATGACATTGGGGTGGGGACGAAATCAGGCCAGTGCACAGGACAACACCTACAATGAACCCTAGAAGTAACCCAGGACTCTCTTAGTTCTGAGTTATAGTTATTTTTGACCAAAAGAATAATACAAGAAATTTACCTATCTGTGTTGCTTCCATATTGCTTTTTCCTGTGTGTTTTCCCTTCTGCCCTCACCAATGTTGTAGAAAAAACTCAGGGTGGGGTGAACACTGGATCCTTTCCAAATCTGAAGAGCATTCTGCCAAGATAAACTCCTCTTAACCAGTCCCAGGACAATCTGGCCATCACATAGTCTTAAAAATCATTTCAGCCTCTTTCTCATTTATTCCTCAATCCAGGTTTCATAGAGCACTTGTTATGAGCAAGTGAGAGCTGGGCATACAGAGATCAGAAAACATTTTCCTTCCTCCCTGCCCTTCAGGAGTCAGATTCCCTTCCCATCCCCAACCTTTAGGCCAAAGGCTATAGGGTATGTCAGCCTAATAAAAAGAGGTCTGGCTATGCTTTGAAAATCACTTAGTCCTTTAAAACCCTTAAGCTTTGCCAATGAACTTCTAAAACAGTCACAGACCCTGGGAAAGAAAGGCTGACTGTCCCCGCAAAACTTGTTCATGAACATAGAACTACATAATTATGCTTTCTATGTGTCTTTCACCTGCCATTTTTAAAATTTTCTTTAACATATAATAAATTAAAAGTGGCAGAGAAGATAGCTTGGCAGGCTAAGTGCATACTTTGCATGCAGGAGGACTGGCCAGCTCAGCTGCCTGGGAGGACTGGAGGACTGGGTCCCATAGGGTCCCCTGAATATCCCAGAGTATATACCCAGGAGTAGCTCTTGAGCACCACTAGATGTGCTCCGAAACAAAACAAAAAACACAAACAAAATATATATATTTTTTAAAGTGACTAGAGAGTGAGGTGAAAGGACTGGAATACCTACTTTGCATATGGATGCTCCAAGTTTGATTTCTGGAACCAGATGTACGCCCAGGTGTGACCCCCCAAACAAACAAACTAGAAGTAGCCCTGCTGGCTGTGACTTTAAACCAATAAAAACAAAATGAAATAAAAAAAATATAAAGCCTTATGAAGAGCAGCATTTAACCCAAGGCTAAGTTTTGTGGCCCACCCCCACCCAACATTCCTTAGGCACTTGCCTGATAAAACCTATTTTATTTTACTTTTATCTTATTTGGGGTCATTTCCTGAGGTGTTAGGGAACAATATGAGGTGCTTGGGATTGAACCCATATTGACTGCATACAAAGTGAGCCTGTGCTTAATGTGTCCCTAGAACTCACTTTAAAGTCAATTCTGGTGATCACTCTTAGGTCTCAGACCTTCTTCCTCATCAAACGTTTTGTTCAGGCCTCCATTTGTACTATCTGAGTAATTTTCTTGCAAACTAAGCACTTACATATACTGTGTCCTCCTTTTCATTGTCCTCAGAGATGTAGCCTGAGGTGGATTCCAGTCTGGGGTGACGTTCCCCTTTACCTCCCAACATCCTCCATGACCCACTCCCTGTAGTCACCAACCACATCCTCCACCTGCCCTTGGCTGTGTTCCTTGGCCCTGGTCCTTTCCCTGCATGGGATTCTAGTCTCTTCAACTTTGCCCATTCTTGCTTTTCTTAGAGTCTCAGTTCACACTCTTTTCCAACTCCCAGGCAGAATTTGGCAGACGTTCTAAAGGTTCCAAGCATGCCCTGTGACCCTCAGCCACTTGAGGGGCATGACTTAGTCTTGGAAAATGTCCAAAACTTTGTTAAGTAAAAGCTCTGTGGATGTTTTAGCCATGTCTCAAATATTGACAACAATTTTTATAAAATGTATAAAAGCATTGCATATCACATTCTTTGAGACTTTTATTTTACTGTCTCATTTGTTAATACGGCACGCAAAACTGAAGTTTACAAAAGAACTTCAAATGGACAGGCAGTGTCAACTTTTTAGTTGAAGGTCTTCCTCTTCCTCCCAACTATAAAGAAGAAGAAACAGTGGCTCTACTGGTTTTCCTAGGAAAGTGATGGCTTTTCCTTAGAGTAACTCTAACAACCTTGGCCAATCAGAACCACAGATGTCCCCAGCGTATCAGGTAGGTCTCTTCACTTGACAGATGGAGCAACTGCAAGTTTCAGTTTTCTAAGGCACTTGGCTGTGGAAGACAAAAGTTGTACCTAGAAATCAGATCTTGATGTCATATTAACGTGCATTTTGGATGCAGCTTGCAAGTTAAACCTTGACCTCTGATTCTAGCCTCACCATTCTAGCTGTAGGTAGGTTTGGGTGAGGGTGGGCCTCATGCCAGCCCAGCAGCCGTGACCTTTAGCACCTGCCTCCCAGCTCCTGAATAGGATTCCTTGTTGGTTAGTGCTCACAGCCCTTTTTCTGGCTCCGTCAGTTATCGGTCATTTCCTTAAACAGTGACACTCATTATAGATGCCAAACAAATGATCGGGAGCTAGGCAACTCCAATGATTAAGCTCAGCATGTGAAATCATTTCATCTGCGCTAACAGGACTGAGGGGCAGTATGGAAAAAGAAACAGCACCCTGTCTGGACCCAGAATGAGCTCTTTTCAGGAGAGAAGAGAGCTTATATTATCTATTGTGGCAGGAAGGGGAGAGATGGGAGTCTTTCAATGAGGAAAGGACTAAAGAGCAGGACTAGAGACAGGATTTTATGCAGTCAGTCCCTGAATTTCAGCTTAAATTTAGTCTCCTCACAATAAAATAGAGTCATTGCTGTTTGTGTCTTTTGTTGCTGTTGTTGTTATTTTTTGTAAGGGCCACATCTGGCAGGCTAGGAGTGAGGCGTGTGCTCTGGAACTCCAGGATCTCTGGGTCCTATTTTGTGTGTTTCTTGCTTTTGCTTGGTTTTGTTTATGAGGAGGGTTGTATACCCAAAAGTCGTCAGAGATCATGGGCTGACTGCTGACTCTGTTCTCGGGGTCACTCCTATGGGGCTCTAGGGACCGTATGTGTTGCTCAGGATGGAACCCAGGTCAGCCACAAGGGAAACAAGCAGTTGACCCTCTGTACTATCTCTAGCCCCAAGGTTGCAAGATAGGAGGATGAGCCCCTATTTTATTCCTCTGGACCTATGTATTTTGATTCTTTTTGCTTGTTTTTGTTTTGGGGCCACACCTGGTGTCACTCAGGGGTTACTCCTGGCTCTGCACTCAGAAATTGCTCCTGGCTTGGGAATCATATGGGACATCAGGGATTGAACCCAGGTCCATCCTGGGTCAGCCACGTGCAAGGCAAATGCCCTACCACTGTGCCACCACTCCAGCCCCAAGACCTATGTATTTTGAAACCTCATGCTATGGTCCTAAAATTAGAGGCATTACTGTTTGCGTCAACTTGAATTCATCCAGACAGCTGCAGTCACAGAAGAACCAAAATGCCTCATTTTAAAGAGGTTTCCACCACAAGATGTGGGTCATGGTGGTGGTTCCCCTGGGCACACTGTGGGTATGCTTTTTCATTGCTTAGAAGTTACCCAGACACATTATTTTTAATTATTTTGCACTCACTGCCTATTTTAGTTTTGTTTCTAATAACATCTTTTGTTCAATGTGTGCTAATGGGCCGGAAACCTAGGCTAGGAAATAGAAAGACTGGAAAATACACTGAAGACTGCCAGACAGACGCTGACCATGATAACAGCACCGCCTTCACATCACTTGAAGCTTCTTTAAGTAACCACTGGAGAAGACACCTTCTAGAGTGAAGCCTGCTCAGGAGCAAGAAGATTTGGGAACCACCACCACCCCATCAGAGCCTTTGTACAATAAACCCACAGACTAAAGAAGCATCCATAAAGGTGGGTCCCACTTACAACCCTTCTATTCCAACCCCCTCCACTCAAAAGTGTGGTGAAAAACCAGATTTGAAAAATGCTCTGTAGGTTTCCAGGAAATTTTTCTATTCATCCGTGAGAAAAGCAAATGATCACTCTCCTCCTGGCTCAGGGCATTTAAAGTAAGAAATGTACACCTTTGGGAAATAAGCTACAACTTCTAAATGATCATATTGAATCTGCATTCCTAAGAACGCATAGAAGCAGAGAAAAAAATAAAAAACCAGCATAAAATAAAATTGTGCTTGCTTAAAAGCTCTCCAGAAAACCCCTTCTGCATTTGATTCTTGCAATTTTCATTATCTCTCCAAGTACATTTTGAATTCAGGTTTTTCTATTAGCCACATTTGAACTAGCCATATCAAACACAGAGAGCTGAGGTTGATGCACCTTATGGGGTGCAGAAATGTGAGGGATTTGACATTTTTTGAGGTTCATAAAAGCCTGACCCTGGTATCAGATCCAAGTGAGTTTTCCAAGGACTCCTGTATGTACCCTTTCTTCTGTTTCATCTAAGTTGAACTCTGGAGTTGCTCGTTGTTATTAAAGGAAACTAGTGTACAGGGCCTTGTGCAAAATTCCAAAATTTCATGGCTTGGTTAATGGTCTCTCGAGGGACGGAAGGGCTAACAGAAGGCAGAATTACCCTCACATTAATCATGTCCCTGCTCAAACAGAATGACACCTTATTGTACTGCTCTTATTTAAGCTCCAAAGTTAAAAAAAAAGAAATGTTTTTCTGTCTACTTTGTTTTTGAAACTCTATTATTCTTCTTTATTATTCCAACAAAAATTAGAGAAATTATTCAAAAGAAAGAAAGTGAGAGGAGAGAAAGAAAGTGAGAGGAAAGAAAAGAAAGAAGGAAGGAAAGAAAGAAAATAAAGAAGAAAGAAAGGGAAGAAGGAAGAAAGAATAAAAAGAAAGAGAGAGAAAGAAAGAAAGAAGAAAAGAAAGAAAGAAAGAAAAGAAAGGAAGAAAGAGAAAGAAAAAGAAGAAAAAATTTCTGAAAGGCAGATTTTTAAGCAATGTAGCCAAGGAAAGTTACACCCCCCCCCACACACACACACACTCAGAAAACCACAATTTGACTTTGGACTACACACAACTAAGAAATAAAATTTTAAACTATTCTGATCAGGGCTTGGAAACCCCAAGATTTAAAAGTTGAGCTCAGAGAAGTATAATTAACTCCGAGTGGATGTGGTAATCTTTTAGCCACGTAATTTTAGATGTTCTAATTGGTAGTTTAAAAATAGTGGCGTCTCAGTGTTCCTTTGTTTTGTTTCTCCCTGCTTGTGTGTTGAACATAGGAAAGTCTTAAGGTTTCTGGGAAGGTTCAGGAGCCACAATTTTAGGGGTACCCATCTCCCATGTGTGCTCAGCAATAGCAAGGCCAATAAAATAGTGTTTTTTCATAAAAGACACCCCCTCCTGTGACTCAAATGTTTCCTTCTCTGTAATAACAATGTGCTGAAGATAGAGACTTCCATGATAATATTTAATTAAATCCATTTCTGAGCATCTGAAGCTTTCACCTAAATGCCATCGTTTTCTTGCCAGGTAATCAGTGCTTTAGGCTTGGTGTCAAGGAGGAAAAACTTTGATTTAAAAAAAAAAAACACTAAACCAACTATTTACCAAATTCTTTTCTGATTAGCATATGTGAGGCAAGGTCCTTGAGTGTCACCAACATGTTTCCCTTCCTGCTCTCCTCATTTGACAGCTAGATTTCCTTTCACATTTCTCAGGAAAGTTGTTTCTCTTGACCTGCTTTCATTCTGAATTTCCCTCCTGGGATCCACCCCATCCCCTGTCAGCAGGACAAACATCTTGTGGCAGGGCCAGTGTCCCCAACTCCCATAGCAGAGGATTTGATGAAAGTCAGAATAGGGAATTCTTTTATACTGAATCACCAAAAATTAGTTACAGAGTCATTCATGACTGAGTTTCAGGTGTGCAGTTTTTATTTTTAATTTTATTGAGACCATTGTGAATTACAAGTCTTTCACAGTTGTACTTCAGGCATATAGTGACAGTGAATCAAGGTCATTTCCACCCCTAGAGTTGACCTCCCTCCACCGTAGTTCCCTGCATGCATCCCATACCTCCACCCCTAGCCCCCTGGACCAGTGTAGCAGATCCTTTTCGTGTTTAGCTTGCTATAGTTTAGATCTCTTGACTCCACTTCCGTTGACTTTGGCATGGGCATTTATATCTGACCCCCACCCCTAATGCTCCTGAGACCGTTGGCCCCTGGATCCCATCAACTTTTTTTTCTTTCTTCAATTTGTAGAAGGATATAGAAATATGAGGCTGAACAAAATTCAATTGTGCAATTTTCTAACACCAATCCGTTTGAGCTAAGAACTCCTGGCATAAGGAACTCCATCTTTATTCTTCTCCAATCCCATCAGCAGGAAGGGCAGACCTCTCCATTGGTCCAAGGGTCAGGTGTAACCTATTAACAAACTGCTCAGCTCCCTGAGCTGTCCCTACCCAATCCTGATTGTCCCCCCCCATACCCTGTGACCCAGCTGTTCACTGTGATTAAAAGCCAGTTTAAGCGTTAACTAACTGCCTTCCTTTGCTTCTGTAGTTTGCTTTGCTGATGACAGTTTCTATAGCCCCCTGACTATTATATTCATTGTCTGACTAGGATGTGATTTTTTTTCCTTTTTCAAATACATCCCTGACTGTCCTCTGCTTCTTTGGAATGCTCGTACACTCACAGTTGCTGTCCTCTTTATTTTATTTTATTTGGTTTTTGGGTCACACCTGGCAGCGTTCAGAGGTTACTCCTGGCTCTATGCTCAGAAATCGCCCCTGACAGGCACAGAAGACCGTATGGGATGCCGGGATTCGAACCACCGTCCTTCTGCATGAAGGCAAACGCCTTACCTCCATGCTATCTCTCCGGCCCCTGCTGTCCTCTTTAATACAGACTCCTAGTTCAGCCTCTCTGAGTAATGCTCATGTTTTTCTTCCTTATAGCTTTCATTGGTGTCTTCTCTCTTCCACCACTGTCTCTATAGGTACTCCTTAAAGGCGCCATATTACCTAGCCAATATGGTTATCATCCACATTGAGTCAGTCTTACATCCTTAAGGCCGCAGAAGTATAAGTGATATGAAACCCAGAACACTCAGAGAGAGAGGGGCTGCTAGGTGGGCATGCTTGGTTAGACAGAAGCAACTAGTTTCCACATCTGTGCACTCAGGGATCCAGTTGGGGGGAACAGCTGCTGCCTTCCTGCTCTGTCCCCTAAGGCAGGCTACTTCAGCCAGCAAGAACCTTTCTACAACAGACCACGAGCACCAGCCTGTGCCCTCCTCACAATGTTCAGTGTCTTCTCCAAGCCTGCACCCCAAGCACCCAGATCCCAGCAATTATTGTTGGAAAACAGTTCAAACTCTTTCTCTTCCTTTTCCCAATGATCCTAGGATCCCAGTAGTAGTAAAAAGTGAGGCTTCCCATTAAGAAGAGTGGGTACTACGAGGACCCCACCGATGCCTCACTTAGAGCCCTGTGCCCCGGAAGAGGAGGATGCTGTCCAATATAGAAAGAGTGTGGGATTCACCTCAGCGTTTCCCAGGGTGGTCTAAAGTGTGTGGTAGAGAGGATTTGGAACCATTGTTGGAACTGAATGACTTGGCATGTCCATGTTCCTTTTATGATATACAAAACACCAGGGGTTGGCATCACTGAAAATTAGAACAGTCTTGCACTTTTCCTATGGCTATGTGGTTCCCTGTCTGGTTCTCTGGCTTCAAAATGACTGATCTGCTCTGTCTTCCTTTGGGGTTTGTGATGCATGCCCAGTGCTGCTTGAATCTTTCCCCTTCTTGCTGCAAAGGTCTATTACATAATTATGGTTATTTGGAGTTGTAGCCAGCTTTCCCCCCCCCCCACCTTTTAAAATAATTGTAGTTATTTTTTTTAATTAAGAGTTCAGGCTCAAGAATTTGGGCAGGGCTTAAGAAGTATACATAGCCCGTGTTGGGCACTGTTTTGATTCCCAGCATCACATGGATCCCCGAGGATCTCAGCACACTGCTGAGGTGATCTAAGCATAATCTAAGCATTGCAGTCTTCAGTTTAACTGCTGAATGATTGTTTGAGAATCTCTGAGCGAGCCCCTCCCCATCCTCCTGAGCACCATCTGGGAGACCCTCCCACCAAATAGCAGGTGGAAATGTTTTACTTTTATAAAGAAGTTTTAGGTTTATGAAAGGATGAGTGAAAGTTTACCTCTCCTGCCACACTTCCCCAGTTGTTGCTATTAACATTCTTCGCTTTCTGTTGATGTTATGAGCAGATGTGCAAGGTAAAACTCATTCTTGTGAAGACACTGACCACATCTCACAGAGACCGGCTCATAGAGGAGGCTACAAAAGCCGAAGGCAGACCCAGTGTTTCCAGGGAGTTTAGTGTGGGTTAAGTGGGTTTAGGCTGCTGACAAAATGCTCCAGCTTCAAATCTCAGTGACTTACTTCAAGCCAGGGGTCTTTCAAGAAGTTGATATCAGGTAGGTTTTTCCATGTTCATAGGGAAAATGGACAGTTGTCCATGGTTGAAGAAGCAAGTCAATGCTAACTTAGTGGCATCGAACAATGCACATGCCCAAAAACTGGACTAGATCTTAAATGGCACGAAAATTAAGGGATCAGCAGATCCCTAGAGCGTTTGTGTTCTTGACATGCTCTAGAAGTTGTTTCCTCACTTCCTAGACTTCTTGGCCTGTGGCCCAATAGGAGACATTAGAGACGAGTGGGTCCATGTGAGTTCTCTTACTTAAAATGTGCTCTACTTAGTACATGCCAGAGTTCAAGACATGCTACAAAAAAAAAGTATATGCAATACCTGACATGATTTTTCAAATATTGATTACACACTAAAAAGATAATATTTTGATAGATTATGAAATGAGTTTCTCTTTTGCTAAGCTTTTCAGGGATCAAACCTAGAGCCTTATACATGCAATCAAGCATCCTATCATTGAGTTAAATATCAAGACCTTTTCACAAAATTTTAAAATCTGGTTCAAGAAACTCTAAAATAGTATAACTAGCTTCCACTGTGTTTTAGGCAGTGCTGCTTCATAAAACCTCTGACTGATACAAGTACTTCCTCCCTCTACCCCTTTAATCATTTTCATTGCTTAATCATTTACTTTATGGCATAATTATCTATGTGTGTGTCTACCTTCCCCAATCTGGTGAGTTGTTCCAGGGCAGGGTGTATATCTTACTCTAATTCATTGCCTCCCTAGCTCTAGGACAGTACCTGGGATATTTTAAAACACCATCATCAAAATCATAATTAATGAATAGTGTTTTCTATGTCCCAGACAATAGTTTAAATCAGAGTACATATAACTCAGTCCTTACAACACTATCAATATGATTTTAGGCAAGTTATTTTCAATGACATAATTTTTTTGTTATTATTCCTAAGGCAACAAAAACTAGATATGTAATTGAGAATTTTTCTTATCTTTCTCAAGAAAGTTGAGGGAAGAACCACCAGGGTGAGTAGTAAAGGATCAGCTTTTCACTGGTAGAGCTGCCTTCAGTTCTTTTATAGCTTAAGTCAGGGGTCTCAAACTCAAACATTTGCAGCCCTCCGTACAACATTTTGTGACCCTGCCCTAGAGGAATCTTTTTTTGTTTTGTTTTGTTTTAGTTGTTTGGGTCACATCCCCCAATGTTCAAGGCTTACTACTGACTTTGCACTCAAGGATCACCCCGACTTTGTCTCCTGTGGCCCCCAGGTAAATTGAGTTTGAGACCCCTGGCTTAAGCTATAAATGATGATTAAAAACACAAACACCTTTGTACTATCTGATAAGCAAGGTATTTTAACATTTGGTGCTTCAGTTTTTCCAGAATGTGGGGTTACAAATAGTATCTCATAACTACTTGTATATGATGTTAGTTTCAGAGGTAATAGCTACTTATTAATGAGTTATTTTATATAAATGCACATGTATTTATATATGTAGATTTTTATATGCAATCGTATGTTCATGTAATAGATAACATGCATGTCTGTATACAATATCATAAAAAGCTCAGAATGTTACCTGTCCATTACAAGCACTTTAAAGGTCTATGTTAAATAATCAACCCTTGAAATAAATATGACTCTTTTTGATGTGGTGTGTGTGCCAGGAACTGAATGGCAGGCTTTGCACATGCAAGACGAGTACTCTCTGCTGAACTCTCTCCTCTACTTGATAAATACTACATTTATCTTCATTGTGGGGGGGGATGTTTTTGCAACACACTTGGTGCTAATCAAGTATTACTCCTTGCTCCTCACACAGGGATCCCTCCTGGTCATGCTGTGGGGAACATTTGGAACTCCAGAGATCTGCCTTTGGTAGTTACATGCAAGATAAATATCCTATCCATTGTACTATTGCTCTGGCCCTTATCTTACATTTTTAGATGTTCAAACTTGCTTAGAGCAGATGAACAAGTTTATGTAGCTTGATAGTTTCAGAGATGAAATTGGAACCAGGTCAACTTTATCCTTTAAATACTATGTTAACCTGGCATTTAATAAACATTTCAAAATATTTTTACTTATAATAAATGCATGTCATCATTTACAATAGTATTGAAATCAGTGTTGCATACTTGCATTGCTGCTACACTATTTGTTTCTTCAAGATGTCAAAATATTTCCACCATCATCCCATGATCTCTTCCTTCAAGCCCAACCCCTTCATCTCCTCAGTTCCCAGGTCACTTGTTCTTCTCTCAGGATTTGTTTCCACTGGGAATTTTCTAATCCTTTCCTTGTTTATTTATGCTCCATTTATGTGTGATAGTCTGGTATTCATTTTTTACTGATCACTTCACTTAGCATGGAATCCTCTAATTTATACAAGTTGTAGCAAACTGCAAATTTTAATTTCTCATTGCTGAGCTATATTCTGAGTACACACCACACTTTCTTTATCCAGTCCTCTGTTGTTGGGCACTTGGTGGTTTCCAGAGCTTGACTGTGATGAAAATAGGTGTGCTTGTGTTATCTTGGATTCATGTATTTTTGTTCCTTGAACAGATACACAGGAGTTGATTTGCTGGGTCAGATCAAGTTCTAGTTGTAATTTTGTTTTGGGGGGAGCACACCCAGTGACGCTCAGAAATCGTTACTTGCTATGGGGAACATAATGGATGCCAGGGGAATTGAACCACAGTCCGTCCTAGGTCAGCTGTGTGCAAGGCAAATGTCCCGCCACTGCACCACAGCTCTGGCCCCTAGTTGTAATTTTTTGAGAAGTCTTTATACCATTTTCCAAAGAGGCTAAATCAGGCAACAGTCCCTCCCCAGTGGTTTTAATAAACATTCAAATATATGAATGAATCAAAAAATAAAGGAATTTGATAAGAGCTCCACAATAGGGTTCCAGAGTCGAAGGACAAGATCACGCAACTGGAATAAAATTTAACACTATAATCCATCTGCCAACAAGATTTCTCAGCCTGGCCAACCAGGGGCCATCCCTCTAAGGAGATGATCCCCGCCCAACGTCAAAATGAAGATTATATAGGGAAGGGACATAGGGAGGTTCCAGCTTTCGGATGATCCTTAAAATGACTGGCTGTTGTCTAGGGGTACCTTCCTACTGCTCCCTTGTCCTTCCCTGATAGGCTACCCGATATGGCCGGGTAGATTGAGGCGGGGTCCATGGAAATAGGCTTCTGAAGCCCCAGCATGTGGCTCACATCATGTGGTCCTTACAAAATGGTGTTTCCCCTGCTAGAACCCAAGAAGAAGCCTGCCATGTGGCTTTTACAAAATGGCGTCCCTCCTTATTCAGAATTCAGGTCCCAACAACACAACTATTTGGAAGAAGGTTTGTTCTACTAAAGCTCGACTAGTAAAGCAGAAAAGGATTCAAGGAGGATAGCAGGACAGTGAAGGGCGTATGGATTGTGTACCTTTTATTAATAATAAATCTAATAGGACATTTATCTCTCTAATATTCCCTTTTGATGTTTGATATAAGAGGTAGAGAACTGGAAAGCTGACAGAGGAGAGAGAAGGAGATATGGGAGTGTGAGGCTGTGTGTGTGAGTGGCTAAGTCAGACCAAGCATGGGGACTATGGAAAGTGAGTGTGTGGTCTGCAGGGACACACAGAATAGGTTTGATGGCAGTGTTTGGAAAACTCTACTCACTCCTCTGATTTAGCTTCTATGGAGAATAAAGTGGAGGTTTCTTGGAAAAGTCAGGATAGAACTTCCATATAACCCAGTGGTTTTACTTCTTGATATCTATCCAAGAACACAAAAACATTAACTCAAAAGATATATGGGCATCTGTGTTCATTGAAATGCTGTGTACAATAGCCAGGATATGGAAAGTACCCCAATGACCAAAGATAATCAGAAAAGATGCCATGCTATTTACATACAATAGAGCATTATGTGGCTGTGAGAAAAGATAAAACCTTGCCTTTTTCTATTGCTTGGATGGAACTAAAAGGCACCTTGCTAAGTAAAGTGAGGCAAAGGAAAAAGAACAAATAATAGATGACCTCATTGTGGTGTATAAAGCAATAAAACAAGGAAAAGACAGTATCAAAAATAACAAATCTTTGGTTTTGACTATAAAACTGAGATCATCAAGGAGTGGGAAATGAAGACTTTCATGGCAGGGAAGGAAAAGGCAGAATGGAAGTGAGATCCAGGACAGTGGTGAAGGAGGGTCTTCGGCACTTTGGTGGTTGTGATGAGCAGTAACTTTGGACATCAATACCATAAATAGGAACACACCAGAAACCACACTCTCTGACCATTCCTTCAGACAACACTACAATGGACCATGGTTTGAAAACACACAGCTTTTTCCAATACACTCTAAGCCCCTAAAATAGTTTTGGCTTCATTTGAGAGCAAGAGAGAATCACTGCTTCTATTTCTAGGTCACAGACATGCCATCTACCTAGGTAGCAGAGTTGCACCCTCACTTTGTTGCCTCTTGCCTAATAAGTTGGTTCTTAAAAAGTAGGGAGTATTGGGGTACACATACCTACCCAGAGTCTGCACATGACCTGCCAAAGTTTGAGCATTTATAGTGAGATAATTTTGTTAATCTTTCTTACTGAACATGGTGGTCTTTCTCTTAAGATAATTTAGTCTCTGTAGCCCTGACATAGTTAATCAACGCAAAGAATATATATTAAAACATCATGATTTGTGGGGCCGAAGTGATAGCACAACGGTAGGGCATTTGCCTTGCATGCAGCTGACCCAGGACGGACCTGGGTTCGATCCCCGGCATCCATCCCATATGGTCCCCTGAGCCAAGAGCGATTTCTGTGGGCAGAGCCAGGAGTAACCCCTGAGCATCATCAGGTGTGGCCCCAAAACAGTAAATAAATAAATCATAATTTGTGTGTAAGACCCAGGACTTGATCCCCAGTACTGCCAGAAGGTAGTCAAAGAGTCACAATTTTAAAAATAAAACTCCTTTTAGATCTTGATTTCAAAGTCGGCAGGCATAGTTACCTTGAGAAGTTGATCAGTGCCACCCGTAAATTGCCATCAGTGCAGAGGACTAGCATCTTCTTTCGAGGCAGCATGTCTGTCTTGGAGAACTGTTAACCCTGACACATTCCTACTGGCAAGCGAACTATTAGAAAGTCGAGGTCACTCTGCAAGGAACAGCCTGTAAATCTCAGACTCCAGCCTAAATGTGCATAAAGCAATATGTGTTTTTCTCCAGCCAGATTTCACTGCCACGGGAGGTGAAGGAATCAAAGGCGGGATATTTGCCTCTAAAAGCCTGGAGAAATTTATGACTCAATTTAAAACCACTTGTAGTTTATCAAAGCAGGGGAAATAGAATCACCAGCTTTGGGACAGGAGTAGGCTTCCTCAGAGTAGAGCTTGTCTTTCAATCCGTGTCAGCAGAACCCCCCAATTCTCACAAATCTGGTGACAATATACTATCCTCTGTCCTGACAATTGAATTTACAGAGTACCTTTCTATTTTTTAAAACTTTATTTATTGATTGATTCAAGATTGATTGGTTTCTGGGCCACACCCAGCAGGGTGTTAATAATAACCAGGGGTTATTCCTGGCTCTGCACTAAGAAATCGCCCCTGGAAGGCTAAAGGACCATATGGGATGCCAGGAATTGAACCGGGTTTCTCTTGGGTCAGCCACATGCAAGGTAAATGTCTTGCAAATACCACTGTGCTATCTCTCCAGCCCCCCAGAGTACCTTTCTAATCATTAAGGTCAAGAGCCTCTTGGGGAAGCACCAATGACAACATGTATCAATAAAAAACAGCACAATGGGGCCAAAGCCTGTGGGGTTTAACCTCAAACTTAACCATTTACTGCAAGGCATTGGTCAAGGCTACTAGTTGCTCATCATCGGAAGAGTGAAGTAGAGAGGATTTATATGCTCACAAGTTCATGGTGTTTAGGATTGTAATGTGCATGCCTGACCAGCTTTATACCTTGCATATGCCTTGAGATGGCCACTGATCCCTCTTTTCGTTTCACCAGGTCTGCCCATCCAGGCTCCTTGAACCCAGTTCCTTCTTCCTCCACACAGATGGCTATCCTGCTATATAGGCAAGCCCGGGTGCACTGCTGAATGGTCTCACTGTCTCACACCTCATAGTTGGTGTAATTGGAGCCTGCACTTTCAGGCCGTTTCGGGGCTCTCCTGAATCTGTTTACTATATTGCCAGCCAGGAGAATGTTTTCCCCTTAGGCTGTGCCCACATTTCTTATGGTCTACGATTATGCCTCCAGTTGGAAACATGGCACGTGGCTGTCTCTTAATTGCCACACATGAAGTCTCATTTCACAGTGGGTCTGGAGGGCGTTTGAACGTGTTCTTGCTATTTCCAACAAGCTAAATCTGGGGAATCATTTCTGCAAAAAATGGGCAAAAATTTAAACTTCAATGATCAAAATAAGTTTCAGTACCTTTAAGAAACCAGAGATGCTGAGCTCCCCTCCACATGTTTTGTTCCTGAATTTGGCAAAGCGGAGCTGCCTTCGTAGGCAGAACAGTAGAACAAAAAGGACCTGTTTTTCTATGTAATGAATTGCTGAGAAATTATTCAAAATGTGACTTTAAAAAGCCTCTTGCCAGCAAGTTCAAAGCTCTGAGTCATGAATTAGATAATGGGCTTTTATAAGCCCACAGAGGGAAGCCCTCTGAGGATTTATGTGGGTGAGGAGAGAATGTCTGCCCAGCACTTCCACCTTCTCCCAAGTGCTTGAGCACACGGCAGAGGCCCAGGGATGTACCATGCAAATGCCAGCTGTCCTGTGGAAGAGCCAGAACTTTCACCCGGGCTCGCCTCTGCTGAGTTATGTCAGCAAAGCACAGTAGATCACTGCCCTGCCTGGCTGGAAGTAGAGTGGGGACCTGGGAAACTGAGGAATAATTGAGAAGGTCTCCTTATCTTTTTTTAATTTGTAGTCCACATTCCCAGCCCTAATTCAGCTAAGACCTGTTTCTCCCACCAGACACTTACAACTGCTTGGAACATATGAGTTGAGTGTATGAAGCCTGATTCCATAGTATGTCTCTTTCACAATGAAGTTCCCAGAATGAAGGAGAATAGGGTCAATCTAGAAGGTTCTAGACTACGATAGAGCTTCATGATGGGCTCCAACAAAACTTCCCAAAATATAAGAATTCTGATGGACTTAGTAGTCAAATGCATTTGTTCATTTTCCTCCTACCTTTTTGTGTGTGTGTGTGTGTGTGTGTGATTTTTGGGTCACACCCGGCAGTGCTCAGGGGTTACTCCTGGCTCAATGCTCAGAAATTGCTCCTGGCAGGCACGGGGGACCATATGGGGCACTGGGATTCGAACCGATGACCTTTTGCATGAAAGGCAAAAGCCTTACCTCCATGCTATCTCCCGGGTCCCTCATTTTCCCCCTACCTTAATTAATAAAAGAGATGTAAATTCTATTTCCTTCCAAAAAACCTTGCCTAACTAAACTTTAATTACCTCTCAGACTAACTGCCCACTTTGACCCAATTATAGCTCCTGTTTAAGGTATATTTTTGCCCATGACCCACTCTGGCTTTGTGTGTCTTTGGACCACAGTTTGGCATGCTGGTCTGTTTCTCAACATTCACTTGGGTGTGGGTGTGAATGTAGCATCTATCATTCCAATCATTTTCAAGATAATCTGGAAATACCTGCTTTTTTTTTATTCTCAAGAGATTCCAAAAACTGTTTAGCAACATCTTTCAACATTTTACTTTAGAAGTTACAAAGGTTATTTTCTAGAACCTAAGTTGGTAGACTGTTTTAGAGGGACAAAATTTAGTCTTAAAGTTTAAGCTTCTCAAGATGACACAATTTCCTCCTACATTGGGTCTGGAGAGGTCATTATTCTTAGAGTGAAACCACCCAGGCTGCTTCTATTTCTAATATCGCTCACTATTCTCTTTCAAAAGATTTCTAAGTTTAATGAGGTGTGGGTCTAGGAGCTCATATCACTTCCTGGAAGTTTAAAGGAAGGACTCATTTAAACAAAATTTTTTACAGATCCCATAGGAATGCACTGAAATTTGGTTAGTTTGTTTGGTTAGAATAGTGTAACAGGGCCTGTACAGAAGGTATGATGCTTGTCTTTTTTTAAAATGTTTTTTAATGTCTTGAAAAATGAGATAGGAATTTTTTCACCTACTTTTTTAAATTAATATATTTATTTAAGCACCATGATTACATTCATGTTGGTAGCTGGGTTTCAATCATAAAAGAGTACACCTTCTTCAAAACAACAATGAAGTATATGTCATGCCACAGAAATGGTATACATCACAAGAACAAGAACAATCAGTGCTGGCAGGGATGTGAGGAGAAAGGAACTCTCATTCACTGCTGGTGGGAATGCCATCTAGTCCAGCCTTTTTGGAAAACACTATGGAGAGTCCTTAATAAACTGGACATTGAGCTCCCATGTGATCCAGCTATACCACTCCTAGGGATCTGCCCTAGGAATACATGTCCTCTGCATGCCTAAGTTTATTGCAGCTCTGTTTACAATAGCCAGAATCTGGAAACAACCCAGATGCCTAACAACAGATGAGTAGCTAAAGAAACTGTGGTACATATACAAAATGAAATACTATGCAGCTGTCAGGAAAAATGGAGTCATAAAATTCTCCTATACATGGATGGGCATTGAACTATTAAGCTGAGTGAAATAAGTTAGAGGGAGAGAGATAGACACAGAATAGTCTCACTCATCTGTGGTATTTAAGAAAAAAAGAAAGATAGTATGGTAGTAATATTCAGAGACAATAGAGATGAGGTTTGAAAGGACCAGCCCATGATATGAAACTTATCACAAAGCGTGGTGAGTGCAGTTAAAGAAATAACTACACTTGGGACTGGAGCTATGGAGCAAAAGAAGGGCATTTCCCTTGCATGCAGCTGTCCCAGGACAGACCACAGTTCGGTCCCCCAGAGCCCACTACTGTGCCCCAAGCCAGGAGTGATTTCTGAACACATAGCCAGTAGTAACCCCTAAGCAGCATCAGGTGCGGCTGACTCAAAAACAAACAAACAAAGATGACTACATCAATAACTATCATAATAATGGTAGTGAGTGGTTGCACTAGTGATGCTTGCCTTTTGTGAGGCCAACCCAGGTTCAATCCCTGATATACCATGTGGTACCTTCTAGGAGTGATTCATGAGTCCAGAACCAGGACTAACCCTTGTGTACGACTGGGTATGGCTCAAAAACAAACAAAATAACAGTGCAGTAAGCCAACTAGGTTAATATCACAGGTAGCCTGTCTGGCATTCTCTTCATCTGTGGTACTTACATATATATATATATGTTATATATATTTACTTACATGTATGTTACATATATTCACATGAGTATGTGTTTATGTCATTTCTCCTTAATTCAGTAAGTCTAGACTGAGCACAATGCCTAGAATTGTAATTCTCTTGCTTCAAACATAAGTGCAACTGCAAGTTAATAATCCAGTTGGTAATTGCCTCAAATATATTATTCTTTACTTTCCCTTTATTGTAAGATCCTCTCTGCTGATATCTTTCACTGGAAAACTCAGTTCCAAGTTTCTTATTGTCATCCAAGCCAGCAAGCATTAGCAGTTAAACTCCCTCTAGTCTTTGTAATCGGGGATTCATCTGAAAATTGCATGCCCTGGGTCAAAATAACCACAGCCAACCTTCAATACTGTGTTATTTTGCCTTTGCTTTTTTAATTTATGAGCAAGTTTTATCTCCAGGTTCCCTTATGAGTGCTGTGTCAGAGTGTCTGTAGTCAGTCAGCTAAGATCACCACAATGAAATGAATACTACAATTAGGCAAGCCATGTGATTTTTTTACCCAGTACATATAAGACTTGCACTTATATTATTTTGTAGTCTGTGATGTATACAATAGCCTTCTGACTAAGAAAGCAATGTGCATGCCTTAATGCAAAATCCTTTCTTGTTGGGCTTTAGTACCTAAAAGGCATAATTTCCTAATAGTTGTGATGTTAAGAGTATGATCCTGAGTATCTCCCCATATTATTGAAAACCTTATAGAATTTATATACAAACCTTATATAATTTCAGCAGCATTACCTTTGGGATCTCTGGAACTCCCCAAATTGTGCGATCTCAACTCCAGCATAAAACAATCAATGTGTGGAAACACTACTAGCAGGTGTACAACCCCTAAGATCACAACAATAACAATAACAAAAGGGAGAAAAATGAAACACAAAAATACCTGCTTGTTGAAAAAAACATGAACCCTAAACTTGAGCCTTCCATGAATCCCACTCTTTTCACTGGTGTACATTTGCCTCAGTGTTGATGAGTGCTGACTGATGAAAGTGGTAGTTGGGGTAGCTGCAGCAATTTCTTAAAATTGGAGTTGGCCACATTAACTGATTCTTAAAAGGTTTTGCTCTAGAATGAGATGCTGAAGCTTTTATCTCCTCCTCTAAATCATGAATGTTCTTAATTGGTTTCTACAGTGGTGAATCTATTCTATAACGTTTTCAATTGACTTGGCCAGATCCCTCAGAGGAATCACTATCTGCGGCAGTGATACACTTATAAACTATATTTCTTGAATAATAATACTCAAAAATTGAAATAATTCCTTGTTGAACCAGCTATTGAATAGATGTTTCATTAATAGCCTAAGCAATATTAATATCTTTATACACGTTCATCAGAATTCTTCTGAGACTTGGGTGCATTGTCAAAAGACAGTAATATTTTTAAAGGACCTCTGAGCAGTCAGTCTCAACAGTGGTTTTAAATTATTTAGTAAGCCATGTTGTAAACAGATGTGCTGTCTTACAGGCATTGTTATTCTATTTACAGAACACAGGCAGTAAATTTAGCATAATTTTGAAAGACCCTTTTCTTGAATGGAAAATGAGAATTGGCTCAGAATGAGTTACCAACTGCATTAGCCTGAAACAAGAATCAGCCTGTCCTTTGATGTTTTGCAGCCAGAAATTGACTTCTCTCTATCTATAAAAGTCCTGGATGGCATTTTCTAATAGAGGCTGTTTCATCTATAATGGAAATCTGTTGTTGAGTACAGTCACCTTCATCTATGACCTCAGCTACATATCTCAGATAACATTCTGTAGGTTTCTCTAGGAGCACTTACTGTTTTACTTTGCACTGAGATGTCAGGAAGATGGCATCTCTCCTTAAGCCTTTGAGAGCTTCTAACTTTTCTTCTGCAGTTTTCTCATCTCTCTCAGACTTCATACAACCGAAGAGTATTTGTACCTTGCTTTGGATTTGATTTTTGCTATAGGGAATTTTGTAACTAGTTTGATCTTCTATCCAAACCGTTCTAACTTTGTCAGCATTAAGGCTGTTTGCTTTCGTATTGGTCCTATATTTTTGGAGTCTCACTTTTCATTTCCTTTAATAACCTTTCCTCTGTGATCACAACTTGACTGTTTTACTCAAGGTTAGCTTTCAGCCTACCTTGGTTTTTGACATGCCTTTCATACTAAGCATTATCATATTAGCTTTGACTTGAGAGAAACATGCCTTTTGCATGGAAATTTAGAGGCCATGGTAGAGTTATTAGCTGGCATAATTTCAATATTGTCATATCTGAGGAAATAGGAAGGCCAGAGTAGAATGAAAAATATGGAGGAAGAGTGTTTATGGGAGAATACATTTATAGAATATTCAGAAAAAATACATTCACAGATTATATTTACTGTCTTATTGGTAGGTGGCTTGTAGGACCCAAATTACAAGAGTAAAATAAAAGACCACAGATGACTGTTATAACTACATATATAATAACAATAATTTTCTATATTAATCACCAAATACTTGACAGATACATGGACTGAGCACATGATATTGAAAAGGAGATGTTTTCCAGCACAGACCTTCAATTTGTCGAAAATGTAACATTATGCAACCCAACACAACAAAACAATAAAATAGATTTGCCTGTATGTCAGATCCAGATTCAGATTCTGTAGACAAGGACCAACTGGATTAAGAGACACAGTCCACTCACAACAGTAGTCACAAGGCTCATGACTTCAAGACCCCATTCTATAGGAGGGGTATTGGCAATGAGCCCTGGGAAAGGTGGTCCTCTTTCAGACTATAAGCATGCAGGCAAGTGGAAAGCAAGCTCCTATAACTGAGAAAATGATTGAGCAACATTCATTAACTCTATTAGTGATAAATTCAATAGGGCGCCCTGGTGAAGTAGAACAAAATATAGGGGAAAAAATCCAAACTTGGATCTTTACCTCAACTTCTTGATTCTGGGCGTGGACAGGCTTGCTACAACTCCAAGTCATAGTTCTATCATCAAAGACATAAATTTCTTTTTTTAATGCTGAAGAGATGGTACAGAAAGTAAGGAAGTTGCCCTGGGTTCAAATCTCCAGGACAACATATGGTTCCCTGAGCACAGAGCCAAGAATAGTGCCTGAATGTTTCTGGATGAGAATGAGACCATCTGCCTCCCTCAAAGAAAGGAACAAGTTAAAGCACTTCTCCGAGGTTTGGGGAATTCTCTCCTTTGTCAGAACCTATTTTTGAGGGATCTCCAAAGTCTCACGGTAACCAACACTGTGGGGTCCCATACTTGGGATTTTTCAGGATCGTTCCTGGACTTGCTAGCTGCTTCTCGCTGCTGCCTTCCACTTCTCCCCTTATCAGGAGCATTAGGTCTTTGTCAAGGCTAAAGAGTAGGCCATTTGATGGCGAGGCTAACACACCACCTGTGTTCTCATTTGATTCCACCATTCCTGGTCACCTATCTGCCTGGTTTCCTATCTGCATGAATTAGGGCTAAAGCTTTGAAGCTACACACTCATGATAGTCAAACTACCGTTATTGCTACTGTTGGCTATTTTTTTTCAGTATACATTTTCATTCTCCTGCTTGCCCTTTTCTTAGAGTTCGTGTTATAATGATCAGGACTCATGCACATCCAGGCTGTGGTAGTCACACATTTAGTTGCTGTATGAGGTGTGAGTCATACATCAGCTTGCATACTTGGCTTCAGTGTTTGTGCATCTTTTAGTTATGGTGCTTGCATACATGCTCCCTGGAAATCAAACTTTTTCACTGTTGTGATCATGCATGTTTTCGTTGGAGAGCTAGCTGGGTCAAGAGAGGGAGGTTGCTGCTCTGCTTACAAAGGGGTTGCTATGCTTATACCAGGGTTGTGCTTCCTGGCTAGAGTGCTTGTACATGGCCATGGTGCTTGTGCGTCTCACTTGAGTGTAGGACTAACAGAGGTCACACCCCTTTGTTATACTGCTTCCATAAACCTACATAGCTGGCTGCAGTGCTGCCAGAAATTGCTTCTAGTGCTGAGTCTCATGGATAGCAGAGTTGCCAGGACTGTGCTCTGTGCAGATTGTAGTATCAGGGAACAAACTTGCAACCTTATGCTTGTTAGCAATTGTTGTAAGTCATTGAATCATTATTCTAGTTTTTTTCTACTGTCATTTTTATACTGTTTTTGGTAAAATTTCTTTTTTTGTTTTTTTTTTTTGTTTGTTTTTGGGCCACCCCCCCAGTGATGCAGAGGGGTTACTCCTAGCTATGCACTCCTGGCTCAACACCGGGGATTGAACCCAGGTTCGTCCTGGGTCAGCCTCATGCAAGGCAAACGTACTACCACTGCTATCACTCTGGCACTAGTTTTGGTAAAATTTCTTTATCAAAAGGATAACTAGCTCTTATCACACTCTCAAAACTTTTCCTAAAACAGTATTTCTTTTTTTTTACTTCTTTATCTCCCCATGTCACCCACAATTTTTTTTAACACAACCATCTCACTTAAGGCAAAAAAAAATTTTAATCTGTTTGTTTGGGAGCCATACCCAGTGGTCTTTTCAATAATGCTTTTCTCAGCTGAAATTTAAGAAGTAAGTAATCGCTGCAGTTAATTAGTGTTAAAATATATAGCTAAAAATCAGCAAGAGGAAAAGAATATGATTTAGAAAGTATCCAAAGAAACTGAAAGTAACACCTGATATGCTCTGGTGTTTGAGGTCTTGAATTGTCCTGTCAGAGGTATCTGTCGTCTTTCTTGTTATGTATGCTCTTTTCTGGAGATAAAGTCCCTTTTATGGTCTTCTTTATTCTCATCTCATGCCGCATAAAATATCTGCTCATTCAGTTACCTGGCCACATGGATAGCATGCGCATAGGTCTTGCCAATCAGAATCTGTTGCTTCCGGCCTGTGGGACGAGTTCCAGAAAGAAAGAAGACATTTCTAAACTAGAGAGACAGGCAGTCCAATTAGGGATACTAATGCTCATATTAAAAACAATGGGAACAGGGCTGGAGTACAGTGGGTAGGGTGATTGCCTTGTACAACAGCTGACTCAAAATTAAACCCTGACATCCCCTATGATCTCCTAGCCTGAGCCAGCCAGAACTGATCCCTGAGCACAGAGTCGGGAGTATGCCCTGCACACAGCTGGATGTGAGCCCCCCACCTCGCAAGGAAAAAAAAGGAACAAAAACCATGAGGACCATCTCTCCACCATTTAGAGGCTTTGCCATCACAATACAGAGTAAGGTCTTAGAAGGGAGCAAAAACAAATGGTCCAGTCATCCTTGAAGCAAACAGCTCAGTATCACACTGATGACACTGTGAAAAGATAAATAACACATTAAATCTCTCTAATTCATTCTTTGTGGAGGTTGGAGGAGTCTCCTGGGCAGGACTGAAAGGACCTTGGGGCCATTCCCAGCAGTCCCTGGCCAAGTAGGTCAGATGGCTCAGTGCTCAGGCTCAATGATGCAATGCTGCTCAGTCCTAGAGGAGGCAGGTGGCACTAGGACCCCTTTGACAGTGCCTGAGATCTCCACAATCGACTCACAAGTTGAGGGGAGGTTCATGTCTATTGATGATTGGGCTTAGAAACTGTGCATATAAGGCATTTTCCCCTGATACCTAAGCTCTCTTTCTGTCCTTTATTTGCAATCAAAACATTCCTGACATTTCTGTACCTTACTGGTAGGATGATGAAGATAGCTTGGAACATAGAGAAAATTCATATGTAGTCTAGTGGTGTCAGCCAATATTTCAGATGAATAGAGATCTCCCTATAAAGAGTAACAACTTAAGGCAATTTCACAGCAATTAACAGTCTTGCCTTTTTAAAAGTATTTCACAGGGAGTTTGATGTTTGAAAGTAAAAGATTTCTTTTACTATGGAGAGCCAGATAGCGAGGACATGAAAACCACCGTTTTCAAACATACTGACTAAAGTCCTAGAAAATCACTGCATGATCAAGGAAACTGAAGGGAAACCTGACTGTTTTTCAAGCATTTGGAACTGGGATGGAATGAATCAAATGACTAAACTCTCTGCTCTTCCACTTTGTCATGAAAGTACTAAGTGCAGAGCCTCATCCTTAAAAGGAATGTTCCATGAAACATGCTTTATTTTAGGAGTGGAAAAATCTGCAGGGACTGTGAATTGGTTACAGAGAACCGAAAATGCTCAAGTGACCTTGAACAGTACTGGAGTGTGTGTCTATCTCCAAAGGAAAGAGAGACCATCTTTCTCAGATAATCTTTCTGAGAGAAACTAGAGTTGCACTGTTCTGGAGCTTCTACTAGTCATCAGAGACCCAGGACCTTCCCACTTTTCTTTTTTGTTTTTTTGTTTGTGTGTTTGTTTGTTTGGGGGCCACACCTGGTGACGCTCAGGGGTTACTCTTGGCTATGAGCTTAGAAATAGCTCCTGGCTTGCGGGAGTAGATGGGACACAGGGGATTCAACCGTGGTCTGTCCTAGGCCAGCTGCATACAAGGCAAATGCCCCACCGCTGCACCACCACTCTGGTCCCACTTTCCCAGTTTTCTGCCATGTCATCCCCTATCCTGATACAGCTTCTGAAGTCCAGTCATCTAGTCTTTGCTCTTGACTGCTAGATGGATGTAGAGACAAAGAACATATCCCTTCTATATTGGACTGAGCAAAGTCAGACGAAAGGAGAGGGGCAGATATAGAATGATCTCTCTTATATGTGGGGTATAAGAAAGCATAGCAAGGAAATAACCAAAGTATGAAGGCAACAGAGCCTGAAAACTGGTCTAAGAATTGAACCCACTAACCAGGCAGGGTAGTGAAAGTGGGTTGTGGGGGGGGAGGGGGGTAACCATGTGTGGGGGTAACCATGAAACAATGGTGGAGGGTAAATAGTCACTCTGGTGAAGAATGTGGGACTGGAACATTGTATGTGTGGAACCTTACATTTTACAGTACTGTAAATCATGGTGACTGAAAAGGAAAGGAAAAGAAAAGAAAAGAAAAGAAAAGAAAAGAAAAGAAAAGAAAAGAAAAGAAAAGAAAAGAAAGAGAAAAGATAGACCCATCCCTCTAAGGATATGTTATAACATGCTCTGCTTCAATACATCCATTGAAAATCATATGACAAATGGATGTTAGAATTAATCATGTAAAATTGCCATCTAATCGTTTGCCTATAAGTTGACAATTTATTATAGTTTCATCTAACGTGAAAAAAAAAGAGAAAATCAGAATGACATAGGTATTGTCAAATTTCCGATCAACAGTTCAACAGCAGATTTCAATTGTACATGGAACTCCATGGACAAAACTTTACCTCACTAATTTTTTTTTGTTTTTCGGTGCTCAGGGGTTACTCCTGGCTGTCTGCTCAGAAATAGCTCCTGGCAGGCATGGGGGAACCATATGGGACACCGGGATTCGACCCAACTACCTTAGGTCCTGGATCGGCTGCTTGCAAGGCAAACACTGCTGTGCTATCTCTCCGGGCCCCATTACCTCACTATTTTTATAGCATAGTGAAACCAGTAATCTTTTAATTAGATGATTGTAAACTCAATAAGAGATCAAGGGTGACAGAACTAAGGAAAGGCAGAAAATGTAAATTGGAGAGAGTGAGTGAAAAAGTCATAAAAGATTCAGAGGAAGCAAATGTTTTAAGGCTCAAGAATATCAGTGCTTCTGAACCTTGATGGGAGCGAAAGAAATTATCATGTTGTTCATGATGATGGTACTTGGACTTATTTCTCTGTAAAACGTAAGGTTTCATCTTTTCTCTGTATCTCATAAAAATCATGTCCCTGAAATGTACACACAAAACCCGAACATTTCAATTATTTTGCATTCACTTTTTATTTGCTATGTAAGTTAGTAACTATTTATTTGTTTGTTCATAATGGGTACAGGTTAAGATTTCATGATAAAAATGTTATTTCTCCTATAACTATGCATATTTATTTATTTATTTCTTCTCACTACAAATTCAGCTAAACAATCAGGACTCTGACTTTGGACATTCACATAATGGCAAAAAGAGGACCCATGCACTTTGGATGGGGTAGAAAAACAAAACTCTTTCTCCAACTTTAATCACTTATGTGTTTTCTTTGTTTTGTTTTAAAGAGATCTCCAGTCAGTATGTCACAACATGCTCGTGCTTTGATGCACCCATTTATAAATCATGTGACAAAATGGATTTGTTAGGATTAATCATGTAAAATTGCCATTTAATCATTTGTCTATAAGTTGACAATTTATCATGGTTTCATCTAATGTGAAAAGAGAGAAAATCAGAATGACATAGGTATTGTCAAATTTCTAATAAACAGTTTAACACCAGATTTCAAAGAGAATCATAAAGTAAAGGAAGCTAAAACCTCTAGGTTCTTGGATTTAGGCAGTAGCTTTTGGCATATCTTTTCTGTAACGAGACCCAAAGGACTAAATGCAACATTCCTAAACTACACCTCTTCAATTAGAAGTATACTCCTAATACTTAAGTGTCTGAAGAAATATTCACTTTAGACGGTTAGTTGGAGCAGACTCTTGATAAGATTATAGGTCTAGACAGATTGGAAAACCCAGAGAGAGTTTTCCATTCTGGAGTCAAACTAAGTCATTGCTAATTAGATGAATCTGAATATTGACAGGACACGCAAACTGAATTGCTAGATCTGAGCAATAATTTTCACAGACAACTAAATTGAGCACAGAAAGAGAAAGAGAAATTAAAAGTACAGAGAAGTAACTTGACAATCCCAAAACAAATTTATTATTAATGAACAGTGGTACAGGTTGTTTTTTTAGTGGTACAGATTTAAATCTATTTTTCATTTTTATTTAAAATATTGTGATTTACAGAGTTATTCATAGTTGGGTTTCAAACATATAATGTTTCAGGACCAATCCCACCACCGGTGTCAACCTTCCTCAACAAATGAGTTGAGTTCATCCCGTGCCACCACCCCTATCCCCCAGTCTGCCAGCACAGATTTAAATCCTTAACATAAATTTATTTGAGAATAAATCACTTTTTTAAAGTTAAAAATTAACCTAAATCCAGGCTTAGGGTGTATATCTCAAGTGTGCAAAGACCCCAGTTCAATCTCCCACACAGCACAGTCCCCTGTCTCTCACTGATTGGAGGTCTCCATTCCCTGGAGGCCCCAGAACCTGAATAGTTGCTCAGTACTTGGCCTAACCACTGAGCCACACAACTTAGTTGATTATTAGCTGGAGTGGCCCCCATGCCCTGAAGCACTGTTCGCAAGTGCCACCACCAAAAATTGAGTTTTAAAGTTTAGCCTAAACCTTTAATCCATAAAACGAAACCAAGACTAATTTAAACAAGAATGGGAAAATAAACCATTAAGATTTTTGTTTTTAATTTAAACAAATTGGTTCCAAGATTGTTCATAATACAGTTTTCCCCCACAGATAAAGTTGTTCATGATTTGAGTTACAGTCTCACAATGGACAGCAACCTTCACCAGTGCGCATTTCCAGCCACCAATGTCAGCAGTTTCC